>VZTT01017753.1:0-24246 GCA_013400855.1 Buphagus erythrorhynchus | reverse complement strand
AAAGCCATTGAGGAAAAAAAGAAAAAAGGAAGGAAAATTAAATAAAAAAAAAAATAAAATAATGCTGCACTTGTGGTTTAACCTGGTGGGCAGCTCAGCCCCACACAGCCACTTGCTCATCCCTACTCACAGGTGGGACAGGGGAGAATCACAAGTGTCAAAGTGCAAAGAATTGTGGGTTGAGCCAAAGGCAATTTAATAGGTAAAGAAAAAGCTGCACATGCCAGCAAAGCAAAGCAAGGAGCCCACTCCCTGCTCCCCACCTGCAGGTGGGTGTTCCCATCCCCAGGGAAGCCGTGCTCCATCACACCTCACTTGACTTGGGAGGACAAACAGCATCACTGAGTGTCCCCTGTTTCCTTCCTGCCACAGCTGTGTCTGCTGCTCGTGGTGCCATGTGGTGTGGGACAACCCCTGGGGTCAGCTGGGGTCAGCTGTCCCCTCTGTGTCCCCTCCCTGTGCAGCCCCAGCCTGTCCTGCTGGGGAGAAGGCCTTGACTCTGTGGAAGCTGCCCAGCAATAACAAAAACATCAGTGTGTTATCAGCACTGTTTAGCATCACAAACCCCAAACAGCACAGTACTGTGAAGAAATTAACTCTGTCCTTGCCAAGACCAGTCCAGCTGGGAGTATCTGGGCTGTGTTTAGGCTTCCTACACCCCTGTGACAGCTATTCTGATGTGCAATTCAAGAGCATGGGGGCTCAGCCCCCTGCTTTCCAGACCTTCTTGTCAGGTCCCAGGGAGCCAAAGCAAACCAGGCAGATGTTGACAGGGCCCAGCCTGAATGCAGTCACTTTTCTGCACTGGGAAGCAAAGGAATCTCCTGCCCTGAGGTTTTTGGCATCCCTGTTTGACCTTGCAGGCATTTCCCCCTGCCTGCTCCACCCAAGTGGGATACTTTGGGATGGATATGTAATTCTCTGCATATGTGATTCCCTGGGGTGGTCAGTGCAGACAAGCTGATTTAGCAGTATTCAGAGTCATGATCAAGTCTCTCAGGAGCGAGGACATCTCCCTAGGAAAGGCTTTGCAGGCAGGCAGTCTGTCCATACCCTGGCATAGCTTCCATTAGCTGCTAATTGCCCTGCAAAAAGATTACCTCTGTGTTTCTCAGCCTTTTCCATGCTGTGACCCCTTGTTTGAAAGCAGCTGAAGTTTTTTTACACCCCGTCCCTGACATATCTCCCAGAAAAAAAGAAGTGAGGGAGTGACCAGTCCCCTGCTGCAGGCTGCAGCCCAGACTCCATGCTGGGACATTTGCATTACTTCCTAAACAGCATTTTAACCCTGCAGCAGCAGCGGTGGTGTGTGGAAGAGTTTTGCTCTGAAAAATGCTGCCTCAGAGGAGACATGGTCTCTCAGCCTGCCATCCAATATACCCCCAGGCACAGCTGTGACACTTAATGATAAAATAGTCTGGGTTGGGAGGGACCTCAAAGGTCACCTAGTCACACCCCCAGCAGTCTGCAGCTCATTACCACTCTGTCTAATCAACATTTACACAGCATCCTTGAGAGCCCAGCACACCTGGGGGAGCAGCAGCACAAACCTGTGTTTCCTGTTGGATGCCATGGACAGTGACTGACTGCTCTCTGCAGAGCCATTTAACACCCCTCCAGCTGCGGGGGAAGGAGAGCAAAGCCAGCCTCTCCCACTCCCTCTCCTCCCTACAGGCACAGCAGAGGTGCTCTGCCCCCTCTGCCATAAGCTGATAGCAATGGTCTCCTTGTCTTTTGAGTGAAAGATGTGCTAACAGGGCAGCAATGCTGCCAGTGCTGCCTCAGCTGAAAGGTGGAGGCGTTGCTCAGAAAGCTGAGCAAGTAGCCCCTGCCATGCCCAGGCAGTCTGGCAGCAGAGTTCTCACTGAGATCTTTTATTCTTGTGCTAGGAGATGGAATTAATCTGAGGATTTTGGAATTATTATCATTTGTCACCAAGATGAGTGGGCAAAATTCCACAGTAAATAAACGTACGTGAATTCAGACACTCCCATAACATCATTCACACACACACTCCTGAAAAACACATTTATTTCTTCTGTATTTTATTTTAGTTAGACCTAGCCACTTCCTTGGCAGCACATGTGTGCAGGCAAAGCCAGAACTCACACTAAGGTGGGCTGATGCTGCACCTCACATCTTAGCTTGTGTGGAATTTGGCCAAAGGAGACCTATTTGGGTCACATCTTTTTGTGTTGGTTCAGTTTCAGTTATATTGGAAAATTACAGAGGCAGAGTGAGGACTCATGAAAGGTGTCTTGTTTTGCTTTGATAAAAGTTGTAAACTATAACTAAAGCATGTCTGTGGAAGAACTGTGCAAGCACAAAATGACCAATTGAAGGATGCTTGTGAAACATCATTTTATATACCTAATTTCTAAGCGTCTGACTTCTNAGTGTCAGTTATATTGGAAAATTACAGAGGCAGAGTGAGGACTCATGAAAGGTGTCTTGTTTTGCTTTGATAAAAGTTGTAAACTATAACTAAAGCATGTCTGTGGAAGAACTGTGCAAGCACAAAAGGACCAATTTAAGGATGCTTGTGCAACATCATTTTATATACCTAATTTCTAAGCGTCTGACTTCTCTTCAGATTGGACATCAGGAAGAATTTCTTAATGAAAAGATTTTTTAAGCATTAGAATGCTTAAAAATGCTTTAAAAGCCTGGGGAGATGGTGGAATCATCATCTCTGGAGGTGTTCAAGAAATGATTGGATGTGGCACTCGGCAAGTGCCATGAGTTGACAAGGATGGTAGTCAGTCAAAAATTGGACTCGATGACCTTGGAGGTCTTTTCCAACCTAAACAACTCTGTGACTGTGTGATTCTCTTAACCAGGACAATTCTCAGTGAAGATATGGAGGGCATCACTGCCTTTCAGCACCTCCTGCAGTGCAGTGCAGCTTGGCAGCCTCTTCCTTCCACACTTACCCAACTAAACTCCTTCTCTGCCCTAGTGGCTGCTCAAAAAGACTGGCTGGGCAGTGAGAGCAGCTGGCTAGGAGTAGTGGTGAGGTGAGGGAGGCAGTTACCCTGCTTATTTTACATGACGTCAGGCTGTCCAATCTGTCCATATAAAAAGGAGGCAGATGGAGAGCAGAACGATAAATGGAAATGTCAGTGTAGGCTATAAACCTGGTGGCACTTTCAGGTTACACTGTATAATCAAAACAACTTGTGTTGTGCTAACTATCCTTGACAAATAATTGAGGGCTGTTTTAACACTGCTGCTGCTGCTGGGGACAGTCCAGCATCCCCACAGCTCCTTTGTAGGCTGGCAGAAGGAGAGAGATGCTGTCACTGCTTCCTCAGAGCTGCTTTCCTGACTCAGCTCTTGCACAGAAGCCACACAGTGCCTGAGCATCAGCCCGGCTGGGTGGCTCCAGTCTTGCTCCCAGTCTTGCTCCCAGTCTTTTTCCTGAAGACAGAGAAGTCGTCTAGCTCCTCAAGGCATTTCCTCTCCTCAGAGAGACGAGGCTCAGCAGCAAGAGCTGCCTCCCCTGAGCCTGGGTACCTGGCAGAGACTCCTGGAAGCAGAGGTGGGTGTGCTGCCCTCTCCTCCTGCCTTGTCCCTCTTGGATGAGTCGGTGCTGCTGAGCCTTTCCCTGGCATGGCCAGTCTGGCTGCAGGGCTGCCATGGAGGCACACAAAGCTCTGTACCCCAGCATGTCCCTGCTCCTGGGACAGGCTCTGTTCCCATCACACGGCTGTGTCTCTCTCAGGACCTGTCATTTGTAGGTGCAGATACACCGTGGCTGCATGTGCATCTTTACACCCTTCCCTCACACAATTTCACCCACTTCTGAGCATCTTAGTTGGGGCAGGATGGCAGGGCAGGGCTGCCCCTGGGGTTTACTCTTCCTCTGGCACCCACAGTGAGTTCCCAGCTCGCAGGAATTCCTATTGCAGACGTTTCAAATCACAGTCAAAAAAACAGGCATCTACTTCACTTTGATTTTAGAAGAAGTCAAGTCCCTTTTCCGAATTACTCAGCTCTCAGATTTCAAAGGCAGGGAGCAGACCGCATGTGCAACAATCCTGCTTTATTCACTGCCTGCAATTTGTGGTGTGGCTTCTGCTCCTGGTGTCAGGGAATAACTTTTCAAAGGGAATTAAGCAGCAAGCACTGAGTGCCTCTGGGTGAACAAGCTGTTTTCTTTACACCTGAAGACATTACAAGAGAATCCCAGCCTCTATTAACACAACTGCTGAGCTTTCATGGTGGCAGAGGAAAGCTTTTGAGTATGAACCCTCACTGCTCAGGAACCAGAAGTCAAATGAACAACATGGAGAATGTATCAGTCACAGAAAGCCCATTAGTGCAGGCATGGAGGGATGCAAACAGGATTGAATCCAACAGCAGCCTGTTTGTAAATATTTGTAAATACTCTTTCATATCACTTGGGTATTGCAAATCTCTAAATTTTTGCTTTCACAGAATTCCTGCTCTCTCCTGAAAACTCCCATTGGTTTCAAGCTGGCATCTCTCAAGGTCACACTGGCCTGCTATTCACTATTAAAACCACCTCCCATGGAAGAAACCATTAAAAGCATCAGGAATCGGATCACAAGCCATTTACTGCAGAGTGTGTTTCTCCCACTGTGTTTGCTGTGCTCTTAGCTGGCACAAAGGGCTCCCAATCCTGAATGGGGCCTCTGGGCGTGATTCTAAATGTTAAACAGTAATTATTTTTTGTTAGTTTTGTTTCAAACAAAACACATGAAAATCAGGGCTTGCAGAACTCCCCAGACAAAAGGCAGCCTGGGTTATCATAAACTGCCCGGGTCTGCAGCAGATCATTTGCATTGCCTCCTCTGGCACATTCTGGCTCTTAAGGAGGTCAAACTTGCCTTGGCTTTCCCTAGGAGAAAATGCTGTAATGCTTCGTATGACACATGTTTTTAAAGTAATTAAAAAATATAAATATGACCGTCTCTACGTAGAGTTTATTTTTATGAGTCTCAGAGAATCGTATTAATTGCTTAATTTATATTTCCATCAGGGTCCATCAATTAAGAGGAATCGGCGGCATTATTATCCTTGTAAAACACCACATCAGTCAAAAATGAAGCAGAGTCAGAGGTCTAACTGTTAATCAGGTCACATTTCACTTCCTGTTGACATTTTTATTTCCCTTGCAGAAAATATTTGACGTTAAGTCTCAGATTATGAGCACCATTCACCCGGTGCAAGCGCTGCAGAGCAGCAGCCCTGCTGGTGCAGCTGGGAGGAATTCACCACCAGTGGCTCGGGCAGCTCTTAAAGCAGCTCAGGGTGGATGGACAGCTATTCATCTTGGTGATGAATGGGGAATCACTCCAAGGTGAAGGTCAGATTTCCATCTGCACCTCAGGAAGCACGGAAGGGGACCAGCGATGGCAGCAGAGGTTGTTCTGGGGGGGCTTTGCTGCAAGCTGAGCAGCTTGAAGAGTTTGGCCAAGGAGGCAAAAATACCATCATGTGATAAATGTGATCAAGTGCTTGCTGCCAACAGGGATTCAGTAGGCTGGGCTGGTGGCATGGGAGGAGAGAGGAGAGGACACCTGTGGTCAAGGATTCGCTTTAAAACAAGGCAAACAGGGAGGACAGCTTTGTAGTTAAGGAAATTGGCCCAGACAGGGAGGCTTTCAGTTATTCAGAACCAGATATGCTTCTTGAGAGACCTTGAATGGGTCATTTAGTTCTCCTGGGGTAAACAGAGCCTCAGAGAGGCATAAAACATGCCAGCCATGAGCAGGCTGGTGTCGGGTGGCTGCTGCACCCTGAGCAATACGGGAAACACAAACTCCTCTCTGCCTCACAAGTTTTTTCCTAGTGCACTTGTTAATTTACATCCCAAGATAATCTTCTGACTCAATGTTCACTATTACCCAGCACACCACTGGTTCAAAGCCTATAATAAGGAGCTAATAACATTTTCCCTTTGTTCACCATATCAGCTGCAACTTCCCAGAGAAGTCCCCAGTCCTGAGTAATCTGAGAATTTGAGTAATGTGCACTGTTCTAGAGGTAGCTAACTTATACTTTGAGAACAACAACCCTACCCAATGTAGCTCATTTAATCAATTTCTTTCCTATTCCCTCTCTGCTGATGTCTCCTCTCTCTTTATTCATTTTGTCTCATTCATAGAAATAAAAAGATGCTTTGTTATTGCTCCTTTCTAATGAAAACACCACTACTACCACTCCCCCAATTAATGCTTTTTCTCAGAAAGTGATGCAGAACATTGATTAGAGTTGTTTGTTAGCAGTTATCACACTGCACTGGGGAAAAAAAATTCTTTATTAAAAATGTTACTTGTGCCAGCACCTGCAAAGGAGAATCCAGTATAGACACACAGTGAGGGCTCAGCCAAAACCAGTAACTTTCTAAAACTATTGTTCACATTTTAGCATTTTATTCACATTTTTCAAACTTGGAATAGTCTAACTACCTCCCCTGTCTGAGCTACAGACACTTAAAAATGGGAAGAAACTACACATGTATGTCCTTTATCTCAATCAAACTATGTAAAAGTTTCAACTCTCATTAGGAAGCTGAATTTTCCACCTGAAAGGTCTGTAGAGAGCAGCTCATTGACATTTCAGAGACATTTCAGAGACAACCAAACCCCTCCATTCCTGTGAGCTGGGATGGAATCAGATCAATGCTGTGGTGCAAAGTCCATTCCTCTGGAGTGTAACACACCTGCTGGAGGTATTCTTTTAGCAGCTAAATCTGCAGACCTTGCCTCTCTCTCCTGACACAAAAGGCATGTTTGAGTAGTATTAATTCTCAGATAAGCAGATATTTCCTCTTATACATATTTGCTTTTCGTGGGGCGTGTGGCATTTTCTCGATAGCAGCAGTCTCAACTTCTTTGGATTTCTCTCTACACTCCCAGTTTGACAGCACTGCTTTGAGACCACTGTGACTCAGAATAACTTTAGGTTTTTATCAGATGCTGCACTAAATCTTTATTTTGCTGAATATTTTACAAGTTAGAGTACATGTGTGAGGACTGGAGGGGAAAGAGAGCTCTCACTTGTGGCTGGTGGGGTGAGTGTGAGAAAGCATGGCATTGATGAGGCCAGTGAGAGTGCTTGAAATCACTCTGCAGTCCTGCAACACTCAGAAGTTTCCTGAGGTTTCTGGCTGGCTCCCAGCCCCTGGACAGAGTCAGCAGAGAGGGTCCTCCCCTGCTCAATTACAGCAACTCCTTCTTATGTGTGCCCCAGGTGTGTCAACCTTTTGACACTCATTGTGCTGAGACAAAAAGCAAACCAAATCCCCTTGATGCACATAGTCCATCTCGTGGATATAAAGACAAATGAGGGCAATTAAAACCTCCAATGTAAATAAACACTTCAGTCTTAGCAGAGCTGATCCACTCTTGAGCAACCAGCTGCTTCCCAATGCTGCCATGGCTCTCCAGGGTGATTTGGGTTGTGTGTCCTCAAGGCCCTCTTTGTCCCAATTTAAGTATTCAAAACCACCAGCCTGAAATCTCCTCCTGATACAGTTGAAGCCCTGGGTAAATATTGACATCTCCCACCAGAAACAAAAGAAAAAAAAAAAGTTTTTCTCTACAATCTAATTGTGAAAGAGCTTGTTCCTTTCCCTTTGTAATATTGCATAACTGCAGCTGAGTGTGAAAGGAAAGCAAGTGCATATGTCTGTGTTTTTTCTTTATGCTTTACCTTCAGAGAAAGGACATGGTTTCTATTACATCTCTGGTTGCAGCAGGTGGAGTAAAATGTTTTTTTTTTTCCCTGTGTATGACTATAACTTCTGAAAAGCTGGCTTCCCAAGTTGATCAAGCAAGTCATGAAAAATGGTCTGTTTATAAAAATGATGCTTCTGATTGAGTTAAAGCACTGTAAGGCAGGCAGTACTGTCCCTAAAGAGAGAAAAATAAAGGCTTTATGGAGAAATATCTTGTTTTCCTAACAGCTTGGTTTGGAAACAAGTTTATAAAACACATTAAAATCCCCCAGGGGCTTGAGAACAGGAGTGTTTCTGAACAGTCACATTTACCATGACCTCACAGCTGTAGGATAAGGAAAGACTGCCTTCTTTTTTAGCTCCAGGAATATAATACTTGGCATTTATTTAGCACTTACATTCTTAATAGCTCTAGAACCACAAACCAAGAATCCTTGCAGCCCAAACAGAGCAGCAGTTCAGACACCTTTACTTCAACCTGCCTTGCACCCCTTTCTTCATCTGCCTGAATGAAAGCCAGACCTGTGGATCTCTTGCCTGCCAGGGTTAGAAATTTTCCACAAGAGTCCAGCAGGATACTCAGACATGCAGACCAGTTAAAGAAAAAATGTTTCATGGAGGTTACAAAGAACAATTTTGATTTTGATCATATTCAAAGTACTATTAAGGTTAAGGGCTGCGGCATGGAGAGACAGGTTTTCCATTTGTTTGTGGTTTGTGGTTTTTTTGTTGGGTTCGTTTGGTTTGGTTTTTGTTTGGTTTGGTTTTGTTTTTGTTCTTTTCCGCTTGTTTGTTTTGGTTTTTTGGTGGTTTTTTTTTTAGTTATATTTATTTTTTTTATTTGACCATTTTGTAATCCGGTTGTCTGCTTTTAAACCTTAGGAAGATCTTGGCTCCTACCTCTCACCAGTTTATTATGCAAAGTACTTGGGAAAAAAAAACATGGAAAGGAGAGGCAAGGACCAGTAAGTGCACAAGCCAGAGACCAGACCCTATGGGGTTTTAGAAAGGATCAGCTTCTCCCCTGTCTCTTGCTGCCCTCACTAATGCCTTGGGATTTTTATTTAACCATTTTGACTCAGCAAATTAATGGAGAGGTGGCTGAACGTAAGACCAGCAAGGGAGATTTCTTAGTGTGTGTTCTGTAAAGTGATAGTGCTTTGTTTCCTTAACCACAGCACCAAGGAGGAAAGTGCCTTAGGGGCATCATGATCGCTAAAGACAAATCACAAAGGGAAGAGTTTTGTTTACCAGAGGGTCTGTCAGTGTCCACCCAGCGTTCTCATGCTCACCTAGAACATGAAATCCTCATCAAACAGAGTAAATTGTGGGCTTTGGTGTGTTCCTGGAGCTCTCACCTTCTCCATTAGGCTCACTTTAGAGAAACAGCTCAATTCCTTTCCATGAATGGCACAGCATCACCGGTGTGGGATGCCTGGAAAAACACTGCCCCTAGACTGGAGGAGCCAGCTGCTGCTGCTGAAGGTTCCTGAGAGGTTCATGGGGTGTTGCCTGCTGTCCAAGCATTCTGTAGGTAAAGACCAGAGGAGGGGAAAAGGAAAGGGGAAATTTTAAGGAGAGTTCTCTCTGGGAATAAAAAGTGGAAGATAATGGTAGTAGTAGTAGTAGTAATAATAATAATAATAATAATAATAACAATAACAATCACCTTTTAGAATAGCCATGAAGAATTTATCTAAAAAAATGAGTGCACAGCAATATAAACTGTAAGATAGTCTGTATCTTACATATTATTCCATATTCCTAGTGACTAGACCTTGCACCCCATTTTCATTCCCAAGTATGCCTTTTTAGTTTTATTCTTTTAACCATTGGTTTAGATTTATAGCAGCTCAGAACACTGGAATCTCAGATCATGATGGGAACCCCTCTGATATTAACTCCATATGGATATTAACCTTCAATTATAATGCACTGTTTCACCCTACTGAACTATTATGCTGAATTTTTAAAACAAAGACTACCATGGGAAAAAAGAGAAAGCTTTTTTTTTTCATATTAATTTTTCAGGCACGAGACACCATTTTCCAAAAGCGATGTGTATAAAAATAAAAAATCATCCAGTCATCCTATGCATTATATAGTGCTTAACTAAGAAGAATAGGCATTGACTATAGATTTAAAAACTCAGTAGATCCCTGAGAGCCACTATGTAATCTTACGAATGCAATTACGATTCAAAGCAAATGTTAAAATCAATGTCTTTATGACTCATCATCAGCAACACATCCCTCAGAAGAGAAAGCTGACGATGGAGTGAACTGATGGATGCCTTTCCTGTAATGCTGCTCAGGGCAAATAATTTTACAGCACATTCCAGAGTGCTGAATGACCCGGAGAGATGACAAACCCCTTTGTGAAATCCCCTGGGAGCTGAACCGGAGAAAGGTGGAAATTACCAGCCAAAAATCTGACTTGCTGAAAAAATTGTTACATTTTTCTCAGCCGGATCCTCTATATCCAGCAAAATGAGGATGGTGCTGCTGCAGCCTTCCCAGATTAAATCAGGTGACAAAGAGCTGTGCTGAGGAACCGAAAATGCGTGAGTTCATCCTGCTTTTACCTACATGCAGACTCTGTACTCTGAAAATCTCAGGACTCCATCTAAAAATCTTAAAGGTGGACACTAGGACAGCTTAATCCTCCAGGGCACTCCTTTAGCCTAGCAAGCTTTGACCCTTTTCAGCAGATCTACAGGAAGTTTTAGCTTGACTTCTTTCATACATAGCAGGCACTTGGTAGTCTTGGTCACCTTTTTGTTACCATTTCTTTCCACAGCTGTGTCCTTGAGATCAAACACAGGTTGTAAGGGAGACCTTTACAGCCTTTCTTGACCTTTAAAAATCAAGGAACAGGGGAGCAGAGGGCTTGGCCCCCTTTGGGCTGCTGCACTGGTGCAATGTGAGGAGTATTGAAGGGATGCAGGGGTCCCTGGGGCTGGAGGCTTCCAGTCTGAGATTCACCCTTGCTCTGCTCTCTAGCTTTAAAGGCAAACCCTCTCTGCTTTTTATATTTAATGAGGAGGGGGTGACACAGGTCCTGGGAAGGACCTTATCACCATGTACTTTCTTAACACCTTGGCTTGAGGGTTTTTGGGAATTTCTAAGTAGATGAAACTGCTGCCTCCCATTGATTTGAGAGAATAGACTGGGTCAGAATTGCTGTTTCCTCTGAAATAGGCATGCACTGGATGTTTACAGGAACGACACAGTGCTTGTCTGCTGTGCATCATCTGCACTGGATGCTCAATGAACAAGTGAGAGGATGCCAGGAGGGTTTCCTGGGGCCCAAGGAGGGAGGCTGACTTACCTGCACAGATTTCAGGGGAATTTCCCTTGGAGACCTGAGGTGAAAACCTACCTGCCTCAGCAGATAGAGTCAGCATTGCTGTAAGCTTCTTTACAAATAGATGAAGTCTGAGGTGAAGACTATTGGAAACTGTGCTTTGGAGGTCATGAGGATGCCTCAGTTTACAGCAGGCAGGACAGGGGACAGGGGTGGCTCTACCCACCTCCAGAGGTCACCTGGTGTGGCAGCCACCATAGTCAGAGGTAATTTATCCATTGGGATGATTGATGCTGCCTTGGGATAGGGATGACTGGGAGGATTTCTTAACAAGAGCACAGTTGGGTTTGTTTTTACCTACAGCAACCTTTATTTCCCCATGCTTCCTTTCTGTCAAACACGTGATGGCAATGTGTAAGAGTGTGAGGAGCAAGCTGAGCCTCCAGAAACAGGCTTTGACACACACAGAGAGCCTTGAGAACCTTGTTTGGCAGTGGAGGCATCTCCGGAACACATTGCTGCATTTCTTGTTTGTTCTCAGCTCATGTGCTGCCAAGCCTTGTGCTGGTCTCTGCTTGTTGTTGGCTCCTCAGCACCAGGAGCTCACCAGACCCTGGCTGGCAGTGGCTAATTGCAATCAGCAGGTGAGAAATGCAGTGTCTCAGCAATGGAATTGTCTCCAACTCTGAGACACCTTCTGGGAAATGGGGAGCACCCAGAAAAAGAAAGAGAGAGGCCTTAAACCCGGATTTTTGTGAGAAGCAGTGCTTGAGAAAAACATCGGTGCACAGGATAAGTAATATTTGCTTTTACTAGAGTTATAATGGAATGATTTACTGTTAACACGTGGGAATCTTTCAGCACTCACCTCTGGTGGCTTCTAGTGGCAGTCTAGCGTCACTTGATGCCTCATTGCCATGTTTTGGGGGAGTTTTTTTTTGCAAGGTTGTAAGCATCCTTCTGAAGCTCAAGGGACAGTGAGGATATAGAGAGTGTCTTGCCCTTGGGCCAGGAGTTCAAACATGGCCCAGAGTCTTCATGTCTGGAAGGTGACTGAGTGACCTTGATGGTCAGTCGGTCACTCAGGCTGTGGGCAGTTTTCTGCTTTGCTCTGTGCTTTGTTTGGGAGCCTGGGATGCCAAACACAATGTTTGGCACAAGTGTGTGGTCTGTGTCTTTGTAGCAGCGACTGCTTTCAGGTGATTTTGCCTGAGCTAAGGATATCTCTACCATCTTGTCACTCAGAGCCCACAGCAGAGGAAACAGTGATTAAATCTGCAAGGAGAATGCGATGCATTCTCATCTTCAGAAGATCCTTAGAGGTCAAGGTTGAGTCACAAAAGCTTGCCAGGCAGCAGTGTAAGCTCCTCTGTTGATAAATTCGAGAGGACTTCATGGCTAGCAATATAGAATCTTGACAGGTGCTCAGTTATCCCAGCAGTAGGTGTGTTACAGGACATAGGGAGCTATGGATGACGGATACATGTTTGAACAGCCCCATGTTTTAACAGGCTATTGTGAGCCTAAGATTCCTCTGAGGCAGACAAGTGGGCCATTTCTAGGCAGTTTAAGCAATGAGAAGATTTCAGTACTGCAAAAAAAAAGACACCCCAAAAGAAATCCCACATTAGCTCTCATGTAGGGATTGCCAGTGTAGTGAACACTGGTATTAGCATATGTCCTGAGCAGTTCCACATCAGTGATGCTGCATGCAGCTGCTGAAATGGAAAAGCATTGAACAGCCTGGGAACAATGGGGGATATCCCTGGATTCTCATGTCTGCGTTTATGTGTCTGCCGTGGAGCTGATGCTCTGGGATCATCAAGGGCAAATTCTGCCAGATAGAGATCAGTGCATGGGCAGAAAAAGTAATTAACATTTTATTATCATCCCGTTCATGTGCAATTAAAGTAGAGTCGATTCCCCTTCAGATAAAGATGCATAAATAAGTAGAGGCTGGCTGTGGGTCCTAAAGCAGACAAAGGTAACCTGAAAGTCGAAAAAGATCACCTGTCAGCTCAGTCCCTCACACTGAGATGCTGCAGGAAAAGGAGACAAGCAGAGCACATGGGGAATGGCATGCTCAACAGTGAGATAGCACGCAGACAGCTTTTTTGTTGTTGTAGTTTCAAAACCCAATTTTAATTGCTACGGGTTTACAGGTTAACGAAACAATAAATTCCTTCCAAAGAAACAGCTGTTTGGTGGATAATTTTAATCACAACCTGGTGATAACCACCCATGGGAGTTCATCTGAGCTGCCAAGTAACTTTTGTAACGCAGAGTAAAAGACAGTCCCGAGTCTGTAGCTGGAGAACAGAGCAAGTGGAAACAATTGAGCAAACTGAAACGCTTCTCCATCCCTTGCATGGACATCTCCGAGTAGGAAACCCTGGAGAGCACAGGTCGCTTTGTCACAGGACAGCACACACGCAGTCGCTGGTGCTGACCATCAGCTGGTGCGAAATGGCACAGAGCATCTGATTCCTATGGATTGCACCCAGCGTGCCACCCATTAAGGGGTTTATTGGAGTGGTCCATTGGGACAGCCTGCCTTGAGGCAGCCTCTGCTGCTGAAATTGCTGAAAATCTCTGGAATCAGGGCTCCTCGGGTCAGACTAATTATTGGTCACTTAGCCCGACATTAATTGTCCAGCAACCATGTGGGATAAAAACAGGCTTCTGCCTGTCTAGGGTAAACAGTGCTAGTGACACTCCCTAAAAATCAGACAGTGTGTCTGGTGAAAGCTTTTAGAGCCTTTCACGAGCTGCAAAAGAGCACGTAAGTGATCGAAGGCATAGGGGTGCGTTATTGTTCTCATTAGAGCATCATCCGCCAATTTATTGCAGCAAGAAGCCAGCAAAAGCAAAGCCTTGTCTTTGTTAAAAAAAAAAATCCCCACCGTGCTCCTTATGCAACCCTGAAGACACTCAGGGGTTGGGCACATGGGGTTCTGTGGATTGGCCCTCACTGCAGCCTGGATCTCTGTTTGGAAGGGCAAAGGGTGGAAGAGCAGAGCGGACAGCGAGGTGACAAATCTCAGCCTCTGGCACCAGCCTGGGGCCTGGACTCTCCAAAAAGGGACAGCACCTGGACTACCCAGGATTTCATCATAATGAAAGCCCACTGATTCTCACCAGACTGTTAATTTTTATGGATGCAAAGGAATAACATCTCTATCTTAAGCACGTGCTTCCAGACACACGTTTATTTGATAAGGTGGATTGATTTTTTCCCATCTTCGCTTCCTTATGACCTGGATCCTGTTGCCTTTGAATTATGTGGTTTCTGTAGTGTAAGATCAAACATCTCAGCAGCTCTTGAATAAGAAGAATCCTACACTGCAACTGTCCATCCCCACACAGCTAACTGCCTCCTGTCCTTCTTATGGACAGGCTAATATGCTGGTGGATGAAATCTTATTATCTGGGGGGCACTGAGGATTTGGCCATTTATTTCAACAAAATTTGTTGCATAACAGACCCTGTGCAGTAACAACAGGCAACCCTAATTTTGTTCCTTACTGTACCAGCTAAATAAGGACTGCAGGTCACAGTGGTGAAAGCCCACTGATTCTCACCAGACTGATCTTTGCTGGCATCAGCTGATCCCAGGAGCACTAGAGGTGCCATTCCCAGGCTGGTGAGAGCACGTGGAAGACTTGGAGCCATCACCAACCCCTCTAGGACTGGATTTTGCTGCAGTCCAGCATCTGCACAATGAGGCCTGGGGAACTCACTGGGAACTCTGCACACTACTGTAAAATAGAGGCAAAGGATTAATAAAGCCCTGCAATGCTCCAAAGAGCTGTGTGTGCTACATGAGGCTCTTTGCTCCAGCTAGAGAGGCTGCAGGATTTATATGAGCAGGAGTAAGCATTACAAATTCTAAAAAGAAACTAAAATTCATAAGTTTAGTGAAGTGGTGTACATTTGCCCTACCTTGAGATAGACCTTGAGGTCTGATAGTGTCTTGAGATGGAACTAAATCCTCTTTCCTCTTTGCTTTCTCATTTATAGCACCCCATATCCGTGGAGAGAAGGAAACTGAAGAGAAGGGAAGAACAGTGTCCTGATGAGCTGAGGACCCCCTGCCTCTGTCTCTGCTGTTCTGAGCTCAGTGAATGTGCCTGGTGAAACGTGGCCATTTCTGGGGGGCAGTGACACATGGCAGCTGCTGCCCTGCAGAGCAGCCCAGGGAAAGGGAAATCCCAATACATTCAAGGCCTTCCCACCACAATTTAAAAGAGTGAAGCAGTGCAGGGAACTGCTCTGGGGTTCAGCACTGACAATTTCCCAGCAGTGCAGCTGTGGGCTGATGGGGAGGGATGGACCACCTGCACCTCTGCAAAAGGCAAGGGTGAGAGGGCACCAGTGTGAGAGTGCAAATGCTTTACCAACACTGCAGTCCTGCACTGGGTTGGAGAGTGCTGCTGGCACTGGGAAGTGTGCTGATCATCAAAACCTGGAAAGGAGCTTCTGAAGCAGCATCTGCTGCCATCCAGCCCGCCCCTGGTTTTCAGAGGAAAGAAATTGCCTGTCTGGCTACAAAAGCATCTCCTCCTTGGGAACACTCTGGAGAGCTCTGATACAGCCACCACCTCCCAGGGGAGGCTGGGATCCCAGGCACCTCAGCAAATTCAGGCTGAAATGTTTTTTGGTGTTTGAAGTTCTGCAGGCCACTCCTTTTCCTTTGTGGCTGTAGATCAGAGACTGAGAGAGAGAGAGAGAGCAGAGAAAGCAGAGGGTTTGTCTAAACAAAGGTCAGACTTGCTCCTCAGGAGGCAGCAGACCAGTGTTGTTCTGCAATGAGCCATGTAACACTGTCAGGTCACACAGCCAGAGAGTCCCCTGGGGAAGGTGAAAGCATTATCCCACTGATACCATTCCTATCTTTTATGAAAGCCTGCACAAACACACACAAATTGTGCAATTAGCTAATACTCAGACAGCTGGTACCTTCTAAGTGACTCAGATAAGATCAGGCAGTAAAAGCAGCAGAACCTCTTGCTTTTAACTTCCTAGGGGTGCAAAACCATGCCCTGAACAAGAAAACCTTGTTCTCAGCCATGTACCTGAGCCTGGTGCCAAATAAAGTCAGCAAACATGACCAAGAGAGAGATGTGCAGGTAACTAGCACTGACTACTCCAGCAGCTGGACCCATGAGGGCAAAGGAAAGCTAAAATTCATTCTTTGCATAGCATCAAAGACAGAGCTAAAACAAAATGTGAGCAAGCTGCATAATCAGGTTACTCAAAGTTGTCTTTTACTTCTTGTTCCTTAAGAAAGAAGCATTGTTTTCTATCTAACAATGGCTGTAGACAAAATGTAAAGCTCTTGGGGGAATAAGTGGAATTCCATACCCTTTCAGTAGAGCAGACATCACTAATTACCTTCTTACCTTGTGGAATATCAAATTAGTTGGAAAAAATAGATCAAGCTACTGTAAAGCACAGTGATTAAAGTGATCAAAAGCTCATAAGAGCACAGAGAGTGCAGTGTGGTTGTAGTTGTGCTCTAACACCTGCACTTCACGATGGAAGATAACAAGAGGCCATAAGAAATGTAAACATGAGCATTTTGCAAATGCTCACACTGAATTTCACAAATCATCCCAACTGTAGACTTTGGGATTTAATCTCAAACTTCAATATCAAGCTGTGTTTTCCAAAGCAAGACAAGGCTTGTGGAAAGAGGTAATATTCTGTCTTCTGACCTTCAATTATCCTGACTAAAAAACTCTGTTATGCCATTATTCTAGAGGTTCATTAATATTATTGTAGAATTTTAAGGGGGTTGGGATATTCTGAAACATAAGATGCTGTGCAGATTTAAAAGACCCAGACCAACTTCTGTGTCAGCATTCAAACCAACCTTCAGATTTTCTTCTAAAATCTTCACAGCCATCCCCCTCTCTATCAGGAACCAAAGGATGGATCTCATTTGTAGTATTCTCATCTTCTGTGTCTCAAAAATTAATTATAAACAGACACAGAAGAGAAAACAATTNAGTTAGATATGGTAGTTAGAAGTAGGATGTAGTTTTAGTATGTCCTCTTTAAATAGTGTATTAATGTATTATAATATAGTATAATGAATAAATGATACAGCCTTCTGAAATGCAGTCAGACATCATTTCTTCCCAGAGGATTTACCAACATTCTCGCCACAACAAATGGTGACCACAACACTCATTAGTTCACTATATTTAATATTTTTCTTGTCAGTGCTGCTGTGTGGACTAAATGCTGAGGGTCTCTTCACTTTTGGAACCACCCCATGCAAAAGTCAAACCCCAGACTTTTCCTAGGTGTCTTTAAGAAGCAGAAGTGTCTAAGCCAGCAGACTAAATTTCTTGCATAGTTCATGGTGAAACACAGGTATCAAAGGAGGGTAATTTATTCAAACTCCCAGCTCCCTTCCTGCCCTCAAGGCAACACAGCTTCCTAATGCAGACCATGCTCCTACCACAGGAGCTTCCAGTGATATAGCAAGAATTAGGTGCAGTAGACCCAGACCTAAGTAACTTACCCAGTGCCATACTGGGAGCCTGTGGCAGATCAAAACTTAAAATCATGCTTCCCTAAAGTATTCCATTGTGGTCTAATTATTTTGTTGTTTTGACTGTTTCCTCAGCAAGGTGGCAGATAAGTTCCTCTTGGACATTTAGGTTTGCCCAAGCCAAGAATCTGCAAGAAAGAAGCAGGTGAAAACTGTGAGAAGTGGCAGTCACAGTCTGTAAGGGTCCTCTTGTACAGCCCATGGAGATGGGAGAACCTGTGTTAAGTGCAAGAGAATTGGATTTAAACCTGTGAACACCATATGCAATATAATTGGCTGTTTTCATAAAGAAATCCCCCAGATGAATAATACTTTTTTCATGAGGTCATTTGTCCAAGTAATGGCAAATAGATACTCATCAATGGCTGTAAGACAGAATCCTCTAAAAACTGTTGCATTAGTTTACAGCAGGACTAAATTTGACCCAGCATATCTAACAGGATGTTTAATAATCGGGGTTAGGCTGCTTTGAGGGATCTGGAATGATTGCTTCTGCTCTTGGCCTTGCATTTCTTCAGCAGATGATGGGGACAATTCTACAAAGTTTCCACAGACATTACTGGAAATTCTGGAGAAGAAAGGCTTAAGACTTATGAAATATATAAAAGTATTGTCTTTGGCATCCTCATAAAGTGTTGCGAGGTAAAAACTTATTTTCTCCTTGAAACTGAGTAAAATTCAACCCCAAGGTGCAGGGACATTAAATTTTTCACAGAAAGTGAGACTGCAAAGAAAAATCAGGAATGAGAAAATTTTAAATCAGTTTTCTAACCAAAAGAACTGTTCTGCTAATTTGCATTTTCTCTCCTGCAAAATGCAATTTGGGAAGAAACCCCCCCTCCTTCCCCCCAGTCCTTTATTTCTTATCTAGAAATGATTTTTTAATAAAAGGTAGGCAATGTTCCTGGCATACCTCTGTTCATTGGCAAATCATCTGGAATCACTCCTGCTGCTCCTGAACATCTCCATCTTTGGGAAGCAGGAAGCAGTGTCAGTGGAGCCCTGCTCATTGCAGAGTGCCCTGGAGCTTCTGGCTCTCTGTGGGACAGGGAGGGAGAGGAGCTGCCTGAAAACTGCTGGGACTGTGGGGCTGCACGATGGTCAGTATTCCAGGGGCAGAGGAGAGGATGCAGGAGGGGAGTTTTTATCAGCAGTTTGTTCTCTATCAAATGTGCAGCTTGGCAAACATCTCAGATTTAAGAGAATCCAGCCTTTTCCTTGACCACTGTTGCAAGCACACGTGTAGGTATCTGAAGACATTCACGTTTTCAGTGCTTACAGCAAAGCATCCCCACTGCTGCTAATGAGAAAGGGAGGGCAGTGTTGTTTTTCCTGTATGTGCAGCTAACAATTCCTGGAACCTC
Source organism: Buphagus erythrorhynchus (assembly GCA_013400855.1). Taxonomy (NCBI): domain Eukaryota; kingdom Metazoa; phylum Chordata; class Aves; order Passeriformes; family Sturnidae; genus Buphagus; species Buphagus erythrorhynchus. The sequence continues at coordinate 5,306 of VZTT01017753.1, read as the reverse complement.
AGCTCTCCTCCCACTTCCCTTTTACCCTTTCCTGGCTCCTTTCCTCTGGGATTTGACAACACCAGCCTGAGGCTCTGAGGTACCCCTAACAATGCTTCTCCCCTGTTCCTTTCGAACCTTGCAAAAGACTTAAAAAAATGAGATTTGTGGTTTGCTTTTGCATACAGAAGCCATGGGGAAAGCAGAGATAGCACAGATCTCCTGGGGTTTCAGCTCTGGGCAGATCTGTGGTGCTCAGAGCAGTGGTGTGCAGCTCTCCTGCAGAGCCCACGCTATCCCAGGACACCCACTGTGCTGCTGGGTACCCCCTTTCTGGATCCCTGCCACTTTCCTTAGGGCCTGGACTCGGTACTCAAAATCTTGAGCTAATTGTGACCCTAGTTTAATCCTTGCAGCAGTCACCCTGCTGGCACAGCCTTGTGCCAGTGGCAAAAGCTGGGAAGAGCCCGATCCCACAGGAGACCCAGGAGATACCTGAGGGGATGCACCTGTACTTAAGAGGCTCATTACTTAACTCCTCTTCCAGGCATTGAAGTCTCAGCGTGCACTGAAGGGCTTCAAGAAAGATAAACACAGAATCTGGATGCAGCAGTAGAAATGGGAATGACGGGAAAGGGAAACAGTGAGTGCCACAAGCTTTCCTGCTGTCTCTGTGTGTGCAGCTGGGTTGAATGCTGGACCTGCTTTTATACTACAGCTCTACAGCTCTTCTGCAGGGCAGAAAGAGGCAGCACAGGAGTAAGAATGGCAGGATGCAGCTTTGCTTGGGTAGTTCCTGCAGCCAGGGAAGGATCTGGCTTTGCTTGGGTAGTTCCTGCAGCCCTGGTCTGTGTTAGGGGGAAGTTTTTCTTCTGCCTGACCACGAAGCAGGAAGATGTCTGTTTTCCCTGTTGTCACAAAGGCAACCAATTCACCTGATTTTTTGTCTCATGCTCTGACCCTAAGATTATCCTTCCTGAACACTTTCTGCATGCAAGGAGGGCTGGAAACACAGCCCAGTTTGAGACCATAATAATGTAGACCAAAGCCTTTTTATCACTGCTCACCATGGCAGATAGACCATGGGATGTGGGCCACTGCCTCGTGCTGGGGCAGACCTGTCATGCAGCTGGAGAGAAGCCAAATCCCTGCACTAGGGCTGTCATTGTGCCACCTACAAGGGTTTCTTTGGACAGCTGTCCTGATGCAGTGGCTGGAGATTGTGTCCCCTGGCCTCACAGGTCAGCAGTGACCTGCAAGTCACAGCCTGGCATGGCCAGCAGCAGAGCACTAGACAGTGAGCAGGGCATCTGCTTGGGAAGTGATTCACTCCTTGATTTCTTGCATGATTTGCCACTGTGGAAAGCCGTGATATGATATTTCTTAAAACAAAGACTGTAGAAAATGTTTTTAAGTTCCGTTTGAAACATTTTATTGTGTTCAAATAGTGGTGTGCTGTCTTCCTTCCTCTGACCAAGCCCAGAAGATAGAAAAACCTATTTTCAGTGTTTAAATGTGATGCTGCCTGTTAAATACCATAGCAGTGTTGGCTGAAAGCCCTACAATGGCAAAAGACTTTTGACCAAAGCTACAAGGAAAATTCTGGTTGAGGAAATCAACAGTAAAAGTGGTGCAGCTATAATATTTCACCATGCATGCACACAGTTCAGTGCCCAACAGGGGACTGTGTTAAGCATTTACATTTATAAAGTTCTGTCCACTACAGTGAGGGCTCTTGGTCACAGTGAAATACAGGGAGCTGCACCCACATTGATTCTTAGATTATTCCTCTGATCCTCCTGCCCCTACACCAGCAAGAGCATTTTCTCTCCCTACAGTCCCCATCCACAGAAGCAGTGGCAGCAGCTACAGTCCCAGGGAAATTGCACTGGTCTCCCACCATTCAGGATACAGCCTTTAGGGCCTTGCACTGAGAAATGGGCAAAAGAAGGCAGAACAGCAGGATAATCCCAGCTGCCTTTGGCCTGGTTGCCTTTTTCTCAGTTAATTTTCACTCTCTGGCTCAGAGAAGTTGTCACCCACCTTGCTGGGCAGGGTGTCTCAGGTCTGTAGGGTTCAGCTTTGGTGTGCAGTGCTGTTTGCTCAATTTCCCACTGCTCAGGGCCAGTGTGGGATAAAGCAGCACCTTCTCCTTCCCACTGATCCCTGCTGGAACCACACCAGCCCTACCTGCATCAGCTTCACTTCCCTTTTATTTAAAGTACAAATCAGTAGTCAGGAAAACACCTGGGTGCCAATCCCTGGCAGTCCTCAGTTTCCCAGTGAGGGACAGTGGAAAACTGGGAAATGGAAAGAAGAGCTGGAAAAATTAACCCAACAAAATAACAAACAACACAAGATGTGTCCTAACACCCTTAAATTGTAAGATTACTTACATCCCCATAGCTTCATAGTCCTATGGTTGTGACAAGAGGTGTATATATATAAATATATATATATATATACACAAGGTAGATTTCAGGGCGCAGAGCAGGTAGACAGTACCACCATAAATATATTTTTAGGTGTCACGTGGCAAATTCACTGAATGTGGAATAGAAGCCATGTGATATTCGGGAGTACAAGTATTTACAGAAAGATTCAGCATTAGGGAAATCTCTGCAAGAGGGTTTTGTTGGGGCAAATTTAATCCCCATCTCCCACACACCTCCCCAGTGCTTAAACTGCAAGAATATACTTGTTCCCTAATTACAAAGAGCACCAAGGATCTGTTAGTATTTCTGCCAGTGGGATTGATGAGTGTTGGCATAATCAGAGAAACTCTTGACTGCAGGCTTTCAAGTGTCCAGATAGCTCTGGAGTTTGGAGAGCAAAAAAATGAGGACAAAAAAGACTGGTGAAAAAACAAAGTGGTAGGTCAGAGTGCTTGTTGCCAAGCTAAGTGGCATTTTTAAATTCACTATCCAAATCAGGATAGTGATAGACCAGGAAAGGTAGTCCAGATTAAATTTATGACATTCTGAATGCCTTGCACCTGCTCTCAACAGGGTGGAATTTCCATTGCCCTCCAGAAAGGTCTTAGTTAAGGTCTCAGTATCACCTTGGAACATACCCTGACTGGGTTATGCAACCTCTGCTCACACTGCTGCCCTCACTTCAGGAGCCTCTTTGCAAAAGCCAGTCCTTGTACTCCCTGAACCACTTTTGTATATATTTGCACCTTTGATGTAGAGGTCCCCTTTGTAGTACCTCCTAGCCAGGGATCTCCAAGACCCATATAAATATTAGTTATGAAATTCTAATGTAAGCCTGTGAAGTGGTTCATGACTTCTTTTTGTTCTACAAGAAGAAGTGTAAACAGAGGTGCCAAGCTGGTAAGTGCTTTGCCAAAGATTAGAAATGTAGGTGGAACACAATTGGAACAAAGAGTATCCGTGGAAGTGTCAGGTCCTGTGCCCAAATCCCTGCCTTTACTGACAGAGCTGCAATTTTGAGACTGCACTGAGAGTTCATTTGGCCTCGGTCAAACCTCACGATTCCCTGCCATTTCGTTGATTTGCCTTTGAATATGTGTGATTAAAGGAAACATGAGTTTGTTGTCAGGCTGACCCTGCCCTGTTGGCAGCGGCAGGTTTACCAGGATGTGGGCAGTGGAGGGGGAAGGGGATGCTCCAGGATGCCTGGTGGGTGTCAGGGTGGGTGGCTGTGTAACCTCAGTTACCTGCAGGCACACATCCTTTACCTCCTACCCTCATCATCACCTTGATTCCCGTGCTTTTGTGTGGAAAACAAGGGCTGAAGGTGCCCCCCAGCAGGCAGCTCGCCATGGGATGATCCCCCTGGCAGCACCACCACCTCTGCAGCCTTCACCTGTTGCCTGCCTGATAGCATCACCACCATGACCTTGAAATCCTTGTCACAAGTGCCACCCTGTCTCTTAGCAGTGGGAAATCAGATTTCCCTTCCCTCGGCACGACTCCCTGCATTTTCATTTCTGAAGGAAGAGCCAGGGAGGGGATGGAGCTTTTCCCTGTGCAGCAGTGACTCTATTTTCAGCTGTAACCCAGCAGATTGCTTCGCTCCTCTGCCTTATCATCCAATAGCACCTTAATGCATGCAGCTACGCAAGGTTACTATTAGTGACTGATATCACTGGCGCTGTGGACTGGAGGTTTTAACTCTAGATGAACCAAAATCTCTATACCACATCCTTGGCTCTCCCTGGATTTTCAGATATCAGTTACTATTATTACTATTTTTGAGCATTTCTTTTTTTTTTTTTTTTTTTGTAGACCAGAAAATACACTAAGTTTGTTATTTCAGAGGACGACAAAGAGAAAAGTCAGCCATTCTCGAGGAGCAAATCAATCAGTGGTTTACCTTGCATGGAGTGACTGACAGCTCTGGCCCTCTGGCATTGTAATTTATTTTCCAGGCTCAACCCTTTGCAAGTATCACATATCATGCTTTTAAAAATGTATATATAGAACCAGCTAGATGGTTATATTTAGTGCAGCTGTAGGTACGGAGACATTTCTTTTTTTAGCTTCTGTTGGTGCAAATATAGAGATAGGAGAGAATCGAACAACCTCTCCTCACCTCTCCTGTGAAAGCATCCCTTCCATCTGGCAACATGCCCAGAGTGGCCTGCAAATCTGCTGCTGGGGAAGGGCTGTGGAAAAAAGTGGTCAAGGAATGGTGAGTTTACAAGACATCCCCAATTTTCAGCAAAAGGTGCAAAAAAAATCTCATTCCACCACAGAATAAAAATGTGGCGCAGAATAGAAATAACAATTTCTCCCCCGAGCCCTGGAAGGTTGAAACAATTTATTTTGACCTTTTAAAACCTACCTTGAGGCTATGCAGGTCACAGGAGGTGCACCAGTTGGTAAGTGGGAAACCCCAAGGAGCAGAACACCCCTTAGTTAAGCACCCGATGCAGGATAAGCATTCTGACTTGTACCAGCAATAGTGTGGCCAGCAGGACTAGAGAATGGATTGTCCCCTGTACTAGGACATTGAGGTGCTGGAGCAGGTCCAGAGAAGAGCTGGGGAAGGGTCTGGTGCACAAGTCCTGCAAGGATTGGCTGAGGCAGCTGGGGTTGTTTAACCTGGAGAAAAGGAGGCTGGGGGAAACCTAATTGCTCTCTAGAATTCCCTGACAGGCAGGGTGTACCCAGGTGTGTATCTGTCTTTTGTCCCAGGTAACAAATGAGAGGATGGGAGGAAATGAGCTGAGGTTGCTCCAGGGGAAGTTTAGACTGAATAATAGGAAAATTTCTTCATGGAAAGGGTTTTCAAGCATTGGAACAGGCTGCCCAGGAGGAGTCCCCAGAAGAATTTAAAAGACCTGTGGAAGTGGCACT
>VZTT01017749.1:3696-15833 GCA_013400855.1 Buphagus erythrorhynchus | reverse complement strand
GGCTCGCTGGAGACCCTCGGCACTCTTCATGCCTGTAGCTGGGACAATAGTGTTCTAGACTAAATGTTTTTGTCTATATGAAGAAAAAATATTTATATTAGTGAAGGATTCAAGATAGGATGATCTAGTAAGGCCTAAAACAAGCACACAAAATACATTTCTGTCCCATAGTGCAATGAAGAGTCTGATATTTGGTCTTCTTTTGAATAGTACTTTCTTTCTTATCTTACTTCAAAGCTAAAGACCAATTAAAGGATATTGATTTCCCATGCTTCAGAGTAGGTCCTACAGTTCAGGAAAAAAAGACACCAGATATTGCAATTCCAAACTAATAAAAGAGATATTTCAGTAGTTATAATTTAATTATATACTTCATTCCTGAGACAAATTTTTAATTAATAATAATTAATTAATTAAATACAGGGTTTACAAAAAAGATCAGATTCCAGCAGATGTCTTCCATATGCAAGCAACATTCAAAATAATCAGTATACAAACACCATCATTTCTCTAAGTAGCAAATTTAAATTCAGCTTTGCTATTATGTAAATTTTTACTCAATTCTCAGAATTTATGACTGTTTAAAAAACCACTTGTTAAAAACAAGACCAGATATATTTTATGAGTTCAGAAAAACAGTATCAAAAATTAATGTCAGAAATTACATCTTGAACAGCCCTTCTATTGGAGTTTCTGTCTGAACTTTAAAATGTTACAAAAATATATATCTCAAGCTTTGTCTTTTTATTTGACATTACAAAAGATTATTACCTTTTCAAATTGATTTGCTATTAATCAGAAAAAGACTCTTCCAAATGAAGGTTCTGATAAGACTCATATTAGTCAAGCATGTACACAATTCATGCCCATTTCTTACTCTGCCAAAGAAATAAAATGTTAAAAAAAGACTATTGTAAACAACCTTTGACACTCACTCTTTTTATGATTTTTTTCCAGACAACAAAAAATAATAAAACACTTTGAATTAGTTGTTGAAATGAAGGCATGCAAATATAAATAACTGCGTATTTTTAATAAAGACAGTCTGCAGGGAGGGGTGGTGGACGGGGCCAAACCAAGTTCTGTGCAAAATTCTGCTCATTAATAAACTACCAGCAAATTATGGCTACATCTGCTGTCTGCTTTACTGTTAAACATCTGTCAATCCAAACAGATGCATCACAAGCCCCTCTTCAATAAGGTATGTGGAACAATAGCCAGAAATATGTCAGTGTTAAAGGTTTTTATTTTTCAAGTCTTAATTTGGAACAAAAATATGGAATGCTTATGTTTGCCAAAGACTTGACCACCTATAGCTGAATTACTAACAGTTCTCAGAACATATTTTATGTTTGGGGTTACCTGCATTCATTCAGAAGGCTTTTGCATGTCAAAAAGAAAGATATTTTCCATTTCATGTGTGGTTTAAATTCAATACAACCATACCAGATTTGAATAGGATATGTTGTATCCTAACCTGACCATGGTCAGAAATTCCCATAGCAATTTTATGAACTACAATAAATAAGCTAATTTCTTCATTTCTGCAACTCATTTTACCTGGATATTAAATTTTCCATTTTGAAATACTGAGTATATTTTATGTTATACTAGGTCTAACATCACAATTTATCTTACTTCATACTAATTTCTGTTGCTAGTAAGAAAATTTCATGTTTTAAACCCAGTGAGAATCTAAGCACCACCCAGCCACTCACTTCTCTTCCAGTTGAACAGGGGAGAGAATCAGAAGGGTAAAACTGAGAAAACTCATGGGTTGGGATAAAGACAATTTAATGGGTAAAGCAAAAGCTGCACATGCAAGTTAAGAAAACCAAGGAATTATTTCATCACCTTTCATGAGGAGGCAGGTGGTTCCATCACATGCAATGACACCATCACTCCGATTGTTGTGCCCTTCTTTCTTCTTCCCCCAGCTCTGATTGCTGAGCATGACTCCATATGGTCTAGGATATACCTGTGGTCAGCTGAGGCCATCTGTCATGGCTGTGTCTCCTCCCAACCCCCTGTGCATCCTCAGTCACCTTACTGGTGAGGTGGAATAAGGAAAAGGAAAGACCTTGACTCTGTAGAAGCACGGCTCAGCAGTAAGAAACATCTCTGTGCTATCAACAGTTTTCAGTACAAACCCAAAACAGAGCCCTATAATAACAACTGTGAAGAAATTTAACTTTATCCTACCTCAAATCAGAACAGAAATTAATTTCTCTGGTGGATAAATTATTCTTTGCAATTTGTAGGCCTAGAAGTAATTTTGGTTTTATTTGTTAAAAGCATAAAAATGTTTATGAATCCATGTAAGATTTATATGTATGTACTGGCATGATCTGCCCAGTATTTTATAAAGTGTTTGAGGAGTTATTGGGACAAAATTAAGTACATAAGATGTATTTGTTTAGATGCTTAAGAATTTGAAGTGGTTTAACATTTCTTCAAGCTTCAAAAGGCTCACTTGATTGAAGAACGAAAAGTTAAATATTCTGAAAAATGCCAATAGCCTCTCTAATTAGCAAATGCTCCTAACAGGGATGGGAGATGACTGCTGTGCTTTAAGTATTGCTATTAATTATAACGTTAGCTGAATATTTGTAATCACTTCAAAATTAACCTTTGCATCCTCAAGAGATTCTTCTAAGAGTCACTCAGAACCTGAGAGAGCAACTAATTAGTCAATGACTAAGTGCAGAAGGAACACAAATTAATTCTTTGTTTACTGTGTTATGGTTGGTACTGCATAACTTGTATTGAAATTAAAATTTGTTTTAAATTGTAAAAAGAAAATTGTGTAATCCTTGGATAATAATATTATTTTAGTGATGCTGACATATCTTAGTGTGGTCTATTCCTTGGCAAGTTCAGAGGAAGCCTTCTGGTAGGTCCTTCACAAGACATTTTCTGCATCTCTTGACAGAGTCCAGTTTTGAAACACACACATCATGAAGCATGGAGAAACACATTTAATATAGAATAGCTGAGTTTCAGCACAACTTCAGACGATTCAATTTCCCAAAATCTTGTGTCCTTAACATTCACTGGCTGCATCTTGATGAACAAGGCATTGCCTAATGATGTCATCCTCTGAAAAAGATACCCAAGGCCATTCAATAAATCTTATAATATTAGCAAGTAACAGATTCAATTAAAATCTATGAGATTATTATCATGTGGTATACAATAAACTTACAAAATAGATTTATATTATTTGGATTTAAAGCTCTAGGAAAAGAAAAAACAAGTTTCTAGTAGCTGATATGACCCACAGTCCTGTGCAACATGAATTAACCCTGCAATGAGGGTAGCATAGATGGAAATCTACATGCAGGGCCATCTTTGCAGATCTTAAAAGACCTCAGCTGAAAGATTGTTTCACACTTTCATTCTCTTACTATGCGTGCTATCATTCTCATGTGATGCTCTTTTTTCATTGCTATTTCAAAATTTCTTAATATATGATAATTTATTCAAAGTTATCATCTTAGTGTCATTCTTGAGGTTTTCTGCACAGGAACTTGATGGTCCTGATGGGTCCCTTCCAACTCAGGATATTCTATAATTCTAAAAAGTAACATTATACTAGGTCTGTTAGATCAACTTATGAAAAGGTCAGAGTATCCTAGTAACAACCTAAATATTTTTATACTGCCTTTATTCTGCCTTCCTACACTAGCTAACACAAATATTTGTAATCTGATCCTAATTTTCTGAGAGAAAAATTACACAAGCAATTAGGTTTATGGTGGGAGGTGTAAGACAGTACATCTGCTGCCTGGACAGATAATGTTTTCACTGCGATCTTTTCTGAACAGATATTAACATATTGAGAAGTCTTTATTGCAATGAAGTCAGTGGCATAGATTTATGCAAACTGCTCATAGGAAATTCCAGTATTTTTTTCTTGGGTGTTCTCTGATAGAGTTCTACTGCCTTTTGGTCTCCACTGTGGAGCTCACAAGCCTTTATCTTCCCTCAAGAAATGCATACACAGGCCATAGTTGGCACCCTTGGGACCAGCAGCTGATAGTCTACCACAAGTCAAAGCAATACTCAGCTGCTAACTAATAGAATTTCACTTAACTAATAGAATTTCACCAGGTCTACCAGAAAGGATTTTCTGCAGCCCTGAAGAAGTTAGCCAATTAATGAGCATACTGCTGATCTTTTTTCCAAGTGCTGAACCTGCTCTGCTCCTTTCAGCCTCTCAGCTCAGTCTTTGGCTGCTGCACAGGCCTTCACGTTTCATGACTCAAATTCCAACATCTGTGCTTTGCTTTTGCATGTCTACTTTCATATATCATGCTTTTTTTAAATTCCACTTTCTGTCCTGGACCAGAATTTTTCCACAGACCAGTTAAAAGCAAAAACACTGTGAGGGCCAGCTACTCTCTCGGCTCAGGGAAACCTGGAGCTAGGAGCAACGCTGATGCCATCCATGCCCTTGCCAATTGTTTCCATCCTGTGGGCACTGAGCATGGTAGAGAACCAGGGGATACTAACATCCATCAATATCCCAGGCAGGGTGAGGGGTGAACCAGGACTGGGGTCCAGACAGGAGAAGAAGATAAAGCAGAACGGGATGGAAAGAGCATCCATCCTTCTGAGGGTTTCTCCCAGAAGGGAGACCCCAGCCCACCTGCCATCAGACAGGGTTGGTGGTCAGGGGTCCCCAGTGGCCTGGTCAGGGCCAGCCTGGCCTGTGGGTGCCTTTGCCTTTCTGCACTGTTGATGCATAAAGCTCTTACTTCCTCCTGTCTTAATTCCCAGATTATATTTTCTTCAAACTAATACCTTTTAATAGCACTATGATGCTTCAGTGTGTGGGGACCATTTTTTCTTAAAAGAGATCACCAAATTTTTTTTGCAGTTGTCCGGGACTGAGTTTGTCAAAAGTAAATGCAGAAACCTCTATTTCTCATGGGAAAAAAACAAACAAATCCAAAGCTAAAAACCAAACAACAAACAAATAAACAAAAATCCCCCAAAAACTATTTCATTTTGTTACAAATATTTTTTAAATCTTCCTGACCTCATAAAATATTTTATTTCCAATGAAATTGCACTTCTCAGTCCTTTTGTGACAGAACTCTTCAGATCCAACCTTAACAAAACTTACAGAATATAAAAATATAACATGAAATTAGAAATTCATCTCAGAATTGGTCGACTTCCCACTTCTATAGCCCTGCTTTCCTTGGTCTGTAGTTCCTGACACTTTTCTATTTATTGACCCTTTACTAGCATGAAGAAATCCAGTCTATAAGTTAATTGTAAAAACTAAAACTTTAAGTCAACCTCCTGGAACCAAATATAGGAGCATAATAGCAATAATATTTTCAATAGTTTTGAGTACCTAGAGACTTACAAACACCTTGCATCCAATTCCAAAACATTTTTGTTTTTCTTTTAACTTAGTTCTATTACCAGTATCTATTACTATTTCACTATAAGGATGTTAGCCTTGCCATATAATTTCTGAGGTAGATTTTGCATAAGTAGGCTGCTGGAACCATGAGTCCAGTTTTCCAGAGATGTAGCCTATTTTGAAATAAATATTTAATGCAGAAGGTTTTGCTGAACCTCCATTCACTGAGTTTCAACTGACTGCATACCAAAGGACATTTTTCCAATCACATAAAATAGATTCATAACAAATTTAATTACCAAAACCTACAATCATTACATCCAAAAGAAAAGAAGTGGGAGAGATCAAAAATTTTTAAGAAGCCATCATATCAGGCTACCTGACACTCAAGGTGAGAAATGCTCACCTTCCCAAGAGTACATCCAAGATAAATCCACTGGAATTATTTTAGTCTGCAGCAGCAAACTGAAGAGAGTTTGACCACAAGGCCAGAGTTCAGAAACACTGTTAGAACTTATGCTTCAAGAAATCAAAGTTTAAAATATAATGGCTACAAAACATTGACATCATCTACTCAGCATGGGGATAGGTAACATGCTGATTCATTTCCAAATTTACTGGACTTTACTGTTATTCTCTTGTAAGTATATTCCTAAAATAATCTCTTTCTACCAGTCTTTAATGTGCCTCTATCCAACTGGAGAAATTTGTGATATTTTCTTTTATTCAAACCTACTTTCAGAATATTTTGATTATTCTTTCTTCCCCCACATATTTGATGTTTCTAATTTGGATTGTTATAGCAGCAATAAAACTAATTACTTGGTGGAATCAACAGATAATCAACTTAAAGTACTTAATTGTTTTAAGTATATCTTCTGATATCTCCTGAACCATAATTGGGCCACTGGAGAGGTTAATTAAAACTTTGTAGACTGATTAAGCAAATTCCATCTACTTTTCTCTAATTTAGTAATTCTCAGTTAGATTCATTCTATTAGTTGCACTAATGTGTCTATAATGTTCCAAGTACTCAAAACATTATGTTGTTATTAGAAAAATATTCTTTTACTCTCAAAACTAAAAAGACAAAAAATATAAACACTTTGTCTAAATTTTAATTTTATGATAGTGATATTGAACTTTGTTTTTCCTCTGTGTTTTTGCAGGGTTTTTTGTGTTAGAAACAACGAATCAGTTAGATTCACAGAATCCTTTATGCTGGAAATGGCCTTTAAGATCATCAAGTTCACCTGTAATATAATATCTTTCTGTCACTTGACAAAGGATCATTGCTACCACACATAACTCCATAAACACTTAGTTCTTAGAACATTTCCTGTGGACCAGGGAAAATTTGTTTCTAGGAGGACATGTTTAAATCCCTTTCCCATAATAATTTTCCTACTTCCCAAATAATTGTCAAGCTTGCAATGAAAATCAAAATTACTTTAATAAGAATGAGGGCATCGTTGCATTACATAACCAAGCGAGCAAGACAGATAAGTGATTCTGACCACACATAGGGAATTGTAGAAAATAGCTTCCCTGTGATGAGAGATAAGCATGCACAGAAATATTTTCACTTAATGGTGAAACTACATCTTAAAAGCTTTTGAAACATGACAATTGTACCAGTCTTGAATGCAATATAATCAGTGCAAAGCATAAATGCATTATTATTCCTATACTATTTTTTCCACCAGAAATACCATGTAATGATAATACTTAAAACTGCATTTATATTTTTGTATCATGTTAGCAGTTCAATACCACATTTACCAATCAATAATATCCAGATCTTCTTGCCTGCCATTTTCCAAAACTGTCCATATTACAGTTAATCTTCTACAAAGACTAGATTCAAGAAAAGACTGAGGCATCTGAAAACACCCTGCAGTGAGCCACTGGTTAAATTGTTAGATTCCTTAGTTAACACTAGGCAGTTGATAAAATTATTAAAATGAGATCCAAAGTCCAAGACACAAGTAAGAACTGCAGAGCAAAGGGGTGTTTTTTAAAATCTGATAGTCCTCATGCGAGGGTGATGGGAGGTGCTGCTATCCAGCTGTAAACCATTGACCGGGAATCTTTTCCTCGGAATGATGCTTATAATGTTTTTCTAAAGAGCTAAGTGACATTCAGTCAGCTGAAGCACGGCTTTGTGAGAAGTGTATGATGGTGCTCACTGTTCCAAAACCCAAGAAAGGAGGGGCCTGGGTGCGTTGTCCTGCTCCTGCTGAACAACTCTGGTATCCACTGCTCCTCTCCCAGGAGAATGCCCTTGCTAGCAAGGCTATAATGAGGCTTAAACCAGCATCCAGCAGTTCTGTAGAGCTGTGCAGCAAGGTATTCACACCTCTCCCAGTCAGAGAGGAAAAGTAGGCACATAAGGAAATAAAGAGCATGATGCATGATACAAAGTGGCATTCCCCAGGAAATTAATATAGACTCTGTTCCCTCTATGGTTTCTATGCTTTACTTTTAAATAAATAAATAAGCCAGTTTACTATCTATGTAAATTGCTTTTATCATGAGTCATAACACATATGAAGTAGAAGTGTTTCAGTAAAGGAATTACTGCATGTTTACTTAATGGTGCTCCTTCCACAAAGTGGGCAAAAAGATGCTCAGCACAACCTAGGGAATGGTAAGATCCTGCTACGAAATAATGAGGTAGTTAAAGCATTTCTGCAGCTAGAATTCCACCCACTGTGAGGTTAGAGTTATATGTTTGGACATTACCTTTCACTTGACTTTCCTAATGCTAGCTTAAAGTCATATTGGGCCCTTGGTAATTTATTTCTTTTTCTTTTGCCTTTTGCTATCATAGCTCTTTTTATTTCTAATTAAAAATTGATTTCTGTTGACAATGAATCAAATTTTTCTAAATCAGAAAACTTAATAACATTTTAAATTTTAGTACAGTTGTCAAAATATTGATCAAAATTGATCCTGAGACCACTCCTTAAATAATTTCTGGCAACTTCTCTTAAGCTTGAGATTTCACCTTTTGTCACAACATGTGCTGCATTTTCTTCTCTACTATGTATTTTACTGAGTTCTTATTCTGATTTGACTAACATTTTCCAGTGAAGACACAGATTGAACATTTTGTAGCAAACAGATTTACTACCTCCCTTTATTTAAGAAATTATTTATTTTAATCAAAGAAGGATAACCTATTATTCAGATATGAGTTATCTTTGACGAGCTATGCTTAGTTGTACTATGCTTTCTTTTCACGTCCATGTCATCAGTCTACTTTCCTGAGAAAGAGGATTTTGTCTCCAAACTCCTAAAAAAGAAAAAAGAAAGAGAGACTGTCACTCAGTTTCATTTCCATCTATATAGACTTCTTCCCCAATTTTTTTTAAGATAATGTTTTTACTAGAAAAACTGGAAGTTTTTCTTTAAGGTAGATAGTCTTTAAACATTTTGCTTTTAAATTTTACATGGAAGAATGTAATTTCTTCATGTGTCTGAACCAGTGGATAGTAAGTATTTCCCTTAAACTACTAGACTAAATTTCAAGGATTTAAATTATTTTTAGAAATGTTTCTTGAGCCTTAAAACTTTGAGGTTTTTCAAGAAGTCCTGACCTATCAAAAGTCTGTATCACAAGTAGGTTAGTGTTCCCCTACAGGTTTAGAAGACAGGAAGAATATCTCAAGAAGTGCAGTCTTCTATTCATTAAGTCTACTTCTTTGGGTTTCAATACTTGATGACATAAATCTTCCATTAGCCAGCAAAATTTTTACATAGGTGTTCAGGAGTAATCTGATATCATTTTTCCTCTTAAAGAGTGCTATAATTTTGGTGCTAGCTCAGTAACTAAAGCATTACAAATTCAGTCTTTCATAGGTCAAGACCTCTGGAGCTGTTCAAAAGTATATTGCTCTGCGTAATGTCAGTCAAGGGCAATATCCTGGTGACCACGTGCTTTTGTTTTCCATTTTGCAGCTTCAGCATGGTATCATTTGACCCTGCATTAAGCCACAAGTCTACAAACTAAAGATTACTCTGCACCAATCATAACCAAAGGCTCAGGTCAATCTGTACTAGAGCTAAGATAAAGTTCCATTAAGTACAAAGTATAGCTCAAAGTTGTTATTACATATAAACACATTTCAGTGCAGTCTTTAAGAAATCATTTTATTTAATTTCTGGACTCCTAAGTACTACAACTATAAGGACATCAAGGAGAGGGTTTCAAGGTTTCTGAGGTTACAAGGTTACATTTTCTTTCTGTTCTGCAGCATTTTCCACTTAAGTATCTGCTTCGTGATAGTATTATCTTGATTACAAAAAAAAGTATCATGAATACAGCTGTATATTGCAAAGGTCCTTCTTGGTCATGCAACATTGCTCTCTTAGACATCTGTTGTGTTACATATGTGCACACAAAACTGTGGTCAAAGTCTTACTGCTGAGAGTCCTACTGCCTGAAAGGCATCACACCACCACCCAGAGCAGGGCATAGGACACACCACTGGGCAGAGGATGAGCTACAGAATTCCTGAGCCTCTGTGGTTGGGATTCTGCACACAAAGGATCTGAGGTCAGAGGACACTGTTTATGCAACAGGAAAAACATGCAAATAAAGGGTGAAACCTCAAATCCACATTCTGGGGCTTACCCACTGCTCATTACACCTCTTTCAAATCTAGTTATTCAGGCAAACTCAAACTGTCTCAGTGCTACTCTTGCTGCATGCTTCTACTGCAATCAGTGCATCTCCTTGGGAAGCTGCTGTCTGCTCTGTAGCTTCCTCATCTATGGCAAAAATGTTTATTCACCCTGGGTTTGGTGTGCTGGGGATTTTTCAGGGGTTGTCAAATGGAAGAGACTAGGGTATATTCTCTGGACACAGGGGGAAAATAATAGCTAGAGTGGTTCTTTTCATAATTAATCCACCCACTGTTTTTTTCTAAGGACCTAATATTTACACTGGAAGTACTGAATGTCTGCCTGTTTAATTTCCTACTATGCCCTCCTCAAACAGTCATTTTTAATGTCTCTGACTTCAAGTAGAATAATAACGAGTAGGTCAGCTGAATTAAACCAAATTTGCATAAAATATAGCACAGTTCTCAGTTTTATCTTGAACTATAAGGTGATTTAATTGATAAAAAAATCTTGAAAACTTTAATTTAGCTCTGTTGGCATGCTACATATGGCATTCACATAAATCAACTGCAACTTGGAGCATAAAAAGAAATAAGAGCTATAGTGGTAATTTTGCTCCAAACAAGATTTTGAAGCCGTCATAAAAATTGAATTAGCATGTGTACCAATAATCTTTTAGAAGATACTCTTCATGAATGCAGGATCCTATTTTAGTTGATTTGTTGCTATTTGTTACTTGGAAGATCTTTGAAGTTGTTTTAAGATATGCACAGGCAAAGGTATATGAAACCCAGTATAACCTCTGACACTGAAAATCAGTGCAAGAAAGAAAGAGAGGAGTGGTTAATTGCCAGAAACTCAACACAGACTCTCAGAACAAGATTTCTTCAATAGGTATGATTCTGACAGGACTTTTCCTGGTTTTAAAATGCTTCAGTATATTATTTGACTTTTGATATGTGTAGCATCTCTCTAACAAAGATAGGATGAAGAGCTGGACCTGTTCAGTCTCAAGAAGAGATGACTGAGAATGGATCTCATCAATGTCTATAATTATCTGAAGGGAGGGTGTCAAGAGGATGGATCCAGGCTCTTCTCGGTGGTACTCAGCAATAGGGCAAGAGGCAATGGACAGAGACTGACGGACAGGAAGTTCCACCTGAACATGAGGAAGCACTTTACTGTGTGGGTAACCAAGCACTGGAACAGATTGTGCACAGAGGTTGTACAGGAGGTATTCAACAACCGCCTGGACACAATCCTGTGCTCTGGGATGGTCTTTCTAGAGGTTTTGTTTGAAAGGATGCGACAGGATAGAAGGAATGGAGAAGTTTAAAAGCTGTTGTTTGATGATATTTCTTTAGCAAAATAACAATTTTAGGAATCTGAATTTCTTTGCCTGGTAATTTTCAAAACTGAAGTCTTAAATAAAAAAAATGCTACTTCAAACTGAGAAGTTACAAATTGCTTAAGGTGAAAGGAAAGAAAGCTAATTATATGTTAAAACAAACCTAACAGGATAAACAAAATGGTCAGATGAAACTTTCAGATGAAGAGCAATGAGGAAGGAAAAGAACAGTAATTACTATATAAGACACTTTTTATCTCGTTGGGTTTAATTGTATTTGTTTGGTTGACTCTAAACTGATTTCTCTGTTAATATCTTTTTAGTTTTCTGCAAAAAAAGTTTATAAAAATATGTTGCTTATCCAGACCTGGAGATGATGTCCACTGCTTAACCATCATAAATTTAATTGAACCCTCAGTATTGTAGGTAGTTGTGTTATGTCTAGCTATATTAACACAAGTTACCCCATAACAAAAACTAACAAATAGAATGCATGCAGCATTCAGCACGTCACAATACTATTAGAGCTCTGAGGGATAGCAAGGATCACCTTGCCTTTGTGGGACTGTTACAAATTCAACATTTTATTCCCCTGTTTATGAATAAATACATTACATCCATATGTGCTATCAGGAATTCCTTTAGTGAACTACACATATAAATTGAGAACTTAAAATAAAAAATAAAAATAAAAAATAAAAAACTATCTCATTATAGAATTCCAAAACTAAGGCTTTTTGATTTCATACAATTTCCATGTCTTTTTTTTCATCTCATACA
>VZTT01017744.1:5962-18050 GCA_013400855.1 Buphagus erythrorhynchus | reverse complement strand
TTTTTTTTTTCTTTTGTGGTTGAACTTGGGAAAGCAATGAGCAGCATATGGAGAAGGCAGCTATACCACAATAATAGTGTCATCTCTGTCCCTGTGCTGGGGCATCTGGCAAAACTCTCCTGTGCAGGTGATGTTTAGGGTAGTCACTTGTCCAGGATGGGCCTGAGCTCGTTGGGGATAATCAGAATTGGGAATAATCAGACAGTTCCTACCTGCCTCATAGGTCTCAGGAGAGGAAAAATAAACCATAAAGTAAAGAGATCCTGAATTTGAATAAGCCAGAAAAGTAAGTGCCTGCATCTTCTCCCTACAGGATGCTGTCATTTTTCATTTTATTTGAAGCTTTCTATTACATTTTATATTTTTACTTTAGAAACATCTCATTGGGGAAAAGCATATTTTATGCCATATTTTCATTTTTTGCTGTTTTCATTTTGTCCTGTTCCACAGGGCACAGGGAGGAAAAACATTGGGGCCTGTCAGTTGTCCCCAGTGAAATAAATCTCAGCAGGAGGACGATGAGGTGCTGTGATTTCCTGCAGGAGCTGTCTCATACCCAGCAGCACGTGTGGTTTGCCCATGGGTCTGGCTCACACAGGCAGCAGCCATTTACCAGCCCTGCTTTGCAGGTGCCCAGGGCTGTGCTGAAGGTGTGGGGTCTGCTCAGTGTCTGAGCTCATCTTCCCTCCACGCTGCCCTGACACATCCTGAGGCTCTCCCGGTTTCCCCATGGCAGCATCGCTGTGCCCACTCTGCCCTTGGCACAGGGATGCTGCAGAGCACTTGGCTGCCCAGAGCCAGGACATCCCTCCCCTGCTATGCCCCTGGATCGTGCATCCTGAGCATCTCCATGAAATTGGCTCTGTAGGAGCCCCACGGGTGCTCTCTATGCTGAGCTCCTGCTTGCCTGCACCAGAACTCTGCGGGTGTGTCCCAGCACATTTTAGAGAACCGAGGGTACCCGAGGAGGGCACATTCAGCAGAGGACCTGCCAGAAACCTCCACCCTCCCGAAGCAGCTGCTGGGAATCAAGCTGGATACCCTAGGGCATTTCGAATGGCACGAATCACCGATATTTAAACACTGGAATCCCATCTGGTAAACCAGCAAAGCCTTTTCCCGGCAGATCCCCTCCCTGGTGTGACAGGATGGGGCAAGACAGATAAAGCAGGACTGATAAAGCATGCCAGTATTCCCTGCTAGGCATTCCCTGAAAGCAGCAGTCACAGGAAATTCCCGTAGAGTATAGGAGATGGAGAGCCTTTCAACAGGTTTAATTTTAACCATCCTGCAGAGCTGGATCATTTCCTGGGAATACTGCGGGTTTGTTTGGGGGTGTTGCCATTCTCAAACGAGCTCTTCAAAATAAATAAATAAATGACATGCCCTTTTAAATCTTTGCTTCTTATTTGACTAGTGTTGGATGTAATTTGTAAGTTTAGCTCATTTTTAATTCTGCATGGTGTTATGAAGGCTGCCTGGGGTTTAGGGGGATGGGCATGGTATAGATTATTGTCATATCCAATAATATGGCACAGAGGCTATGTGTGTGGGGAATACACCCATGCAGAATGAAAGCTGACTCCCTGGTGTATGTTGCCTTCCAGCCTCTGGATGCCTTGAGCATATTACAGTGGGGATTTTTTGTTCTGGTATCCTTGCTTTGTGAAGAAAAAAGTGACTGAGCCGCAGAGCATCTTAACCCCAGGGAGCCAGTGGGTTTCTGTGCCCCCATTTACCCAGAAAAGTGAGGGCTGTGGTAGCTCTCCATGGGACTGGTCTCCCCTGCCTGAACTGGGTTGCTGTTTAAGCTGTGTTGGAGCTGACTCCTGCAGGCTGGGGTAGCCTAATCCTGAGTGTTTGGGTTTTGTGCCTGAAATGCTCTGATGCATATCCTTTCCCAGCTCCACAAAGGACAAGCACAACTTTTATTTCACCCTTGAGCTAAAGAGAGAAGGCACCAGTGACTTGTGTTTTATTAAAGCCAGGCCAACTGCTTGGGGCTTTCTTGTGACAGGAATTATCAATCTTAAATATATATTTATATAGTGGAGCAGGCTGATTTTGCCAAAAGCCTGAAGGATGAGCTGGGCATTGCACTGCTTTGTGCAATGTATAAACACCCATTTTTTTGGTGCCCCTGTGTCTGAGGCAGGGCAAAACTTCCTGGCCTAAATGCTGCCCCTTCTTCAGGAAGCCTCTGCCAGACAAAAGGCAGCATTTATGACCCTAAATACATCATTATGCTGATTAAAAAGAGGGGCTCAGATGCTATCACTGTTTTATCAGTTCCCTGGTTATTTCTGTGTTCCCCCCATGTGGGCTGTCAGCCCTCAGGAACTTGCACTTCCCTGAGGTCTCTCCTGAGCACCCCTGGGTTTGAGAGCTCCCTGAGCACCCCTGGGTTTGAGCTCCCTGAGCATCCCTGGGCTTGAGAGCTCCCTGAGCATCCCTGGATTTGAGAGTTCCCTGAGCATCCCTGGGCTTGAGAGCTCCCTGAGTATCCCTGGTTTTGAGAGTTCCCTGAGCACCCCTGGGTTTGAGAACTCCCTGAGCATCCCTGGTTCTGAGAGTTCCCTGAGCACCCCTGGGTTTGAGAGTTCCCTGAGCATCCCTGGGTTTGAGCTCCCTGAGCATCCCTGGGTTTGAGAGTTCCCTGAGCACCCCTGGGTTTTCAGCTGTGCTGCCAAAGCACTTGTCTGTGTGGTGTGGGACCTCTTGGTACCCAGCACAGGCGTGTATGTTCCCCTCTGGTGATCAGTACAGAGACAGGCAGTGATCCAGTGAGGCTCTCTCAGCTCTGAGCCTCAGATCCAAGTGTCACAGCCCTGCACAGTTCCCAGAGCCCAGCAGTGCCATGTCCTGCCAAGCCCAGACTCTCAGGGAGCTCACCCTGCCCGTTCAGCCTCACTGTGTGGAGCTGTTTGAAGGCTTTGGGCTGTCAGGCATTCTGAGATTTCACATACTGTCTGTCCTCCCACAGCCCTCACAAAGGCAGCACAAAAGCAGAAAGGGCTATTTTGCTCTTTGGCTGCTCCATCAGATATAGCCACACCTGCTGCCAGGCGGGTTCCTGGTGTAGGGGCATGCTGCAGTCACAGAGGGGAGCAGAAGCACCTCTCACTTTTCTGCCATGCACGGGGTCTGTTCTTTTGTTCAAGATGCTCAACAGGATCAGAGGAAGAAATTATTCTTAATGTTTCCCCCATGAGAATGTAGGTCTAACTCCTCCCTCCTTAAATCAAAAGCAGGATGAGGAGGCAAGAATCCAGTTTTGTCTCATCTCAGATCTCTGTCTCAGGATATAGGGCTGTAAGATCACCATGTCCTAATAGCTTCCAGCTAAGAGAACAACATCCCGAACAAACATCAAAATTGGTTAAAAAAAAACATTTAGAGAATAAAAGCAGGCTAAAGATGACTTCCCATCCCAAATGAAATTAATGTAATTGCTTCAGCCTTTTCATCTCAGGACCAAGGTACTATGGGGCAGTTTGTTTTCCTCTTCCTAATACACACCATGTGTTTTTTGGACTCATGCTCCTGTCACCACATGACCTGACAGCTGCTTTCCCCTCTGATGCTCAGGCAGCTGTGAGCAGCTGCTTCCTCTGCCACACCCACACCGAGTGCCTCCACAACCAGGGGAGCAGGAAGGGAGCAGGGAGCAGGCTCTGGCACTTCTGTCTCACTCCTATAAGTGGCTGCACAGCTCTTCTCCTGCCCTGGAAGGCAAGAGCAGAGAGGGCAGGATGCCCTGCTGGACACCCCCCTCTTTGCCAGGGCAGCACCTTTTTCTGCAGGACAGATTTCAGCACTGCACACCAGATTTCAGATGGAATTTTGCAGCAATGCTTCCTTTCTGGCAGTTGAGCTTTGTGTCCCCACCTTCTGTTAGTGCCACTGCTAATTGTCCAGAGAGCCTCAAGAGAAACTGCTGATAACTGTCCCAGAATTTCACAACTGCAACAAGAACAGACTGTGTCTAACCATGGATTGAGTGTGCTGCCAGGCCTTTAGCTTTTGTTCATTTTGCCGTTTAGGAGGCACCTTCAATTATTTTTTTTTCTGTATTACAAAGTGAGAAATACTTAGCATTTATTTAATTAGCTTGGCTACAATACAGACATTCCATGATTACAAACCAAAGTCAGTAAAATCCTAATGTGAATGGTACTTTTTTGTCCCATTGGAAATTAAAAATCAGTTGCACTATGATTAAATTGATTCCGGGTGGTTTCTTTTGAGCAATTATGTTCAAAAACAGTCTGCCAGTCCAATTTGCTATCAAATCTCACTTTATCACTAGCATTCCGCATGCAGGTGCATAGACAATATAAACCCAAAGTCCTACAGAATTATCATCCTTTTGTAGGAATGAAATGCTGATTGTTTATTATCTGATTTAATTTCTGGTGGTTAAATCTGAGCAGTCTGATTTAGCAACATTTTCAATCAACCTTACAAATATTTGAATGCACTTATGTAACAATTAATGTGCAAAATAGCATGGAGCAAAGTCAGCTCTTTTTTCCTGCTTCAGTCAGGGCACCTGATTCCCGTTCCCTAAGGACTGGGCTGTCCCCAGGGCAGCCTGGTGTGGGACTGCACGTGGAAGAAGCTGTGGTGCTGTCCTTTGGAAAAGGGCACCATCAGGACATAGCAGCCCCTCTCCTCTCTGTGGGGCCACCAGCGAGAAGGGCTGGAAGCAGGGCTCCCCTGGGATGAATTTGGGTCCACAGCCCAGTCCCAAACTTGTGCTAATACACCTCAAAGTGGGATTGCACCCTTTGGACTGTGCTGGCAGCTGAGAGTGAAGCTGAGGTTTCAGGGCAGGGACACAGTCCTGCTGGCCCTCTTGGCACGGTGAAACCAGGTCACCAAAGAGACTTCATTTGTGAATTCAGGTCACTGGAACAGCTCTAACATCACACTGCATGACTTTATTTGTCAGAGGCATTGAATGGACTCCATATTGCCCATAAGCTCTCAGTCATCTCTGTTCCAAGCCATGAGGCACCATCCCTATTTGCAGACAGGTGGAGGCAGCTCCCATGGCAGTGGATTGGAGCTGTGGCAGCTGCTGGAGCAGGGATGGGGACCCTGGGCATCTCTGAGCTTCAGTGCTGGCACTCCTTACTGTTAAAGGTGACAGAGTGCAGGCTGGGATGGCTCTGGTGTCATTTCTTCACAGCCACTGCTGTTCTGGATGCCTCCCTTCCCCTCTGCACAGCAAGTTGTAGTTGGTAGTGAGGCTGCTGACAAAGAGGTGACTCACTTCCACCACCAAATCTCTCTCACACAATGTGTCTATATCCTGTTTAATTTTACACCTATCCTGTTTGCTTAGTTACACAGCATTGCTGTTCTATCTGGTGAATTTTAGATCGTATTATAAGGAGTGAATTTTTATAATATATTATTCTATATGATAATTGCTCATTTAATTTTAACTTGATAATATGTTTATACTGCAAACAGTTAGGAAAATGACTTATAAGAATGTTTTAAGTAGATGTGTAATTTGGGGATACAAATTTAGTATGCCATACAAACCTTATGGGACAGAATTGCTGTGCCCTTACTCAGTTAGGTAAATGTGAGTTTACTTGAGCACAGAAGCATTCGCAACCCAGGGAGTATTTTGAGACCACTGCTTAATTACGATAATTACTACCCATAAGCCACAAAATCGGATGTGATGTATCACCAGATCTGTTCCTGGCCTTGCTGCAGATGGGCAGTGCAGTGTTGAGCAAGGAGCACACAGCCTGAGCTGTGAACCTGTTACTCACCCCTGTGAGGAGTTACTCATGCTGCTCATTTTCCACACAAGGAATGAGGAGATGAACGCCCCTGTTTTCACCAAATACTCAGGAGTTCCTCAGGTGGATGGATGTTGTCAAAGTTGAAGCCACATCACTCCATTATGTTGCCTATTTTTTTGGCCTGGACTAAGGTGTTGCCCCCAACAGAGGCCTGATACCAGAGCACTGAGAGCTTTGTGCATCTCCCTGCCAGCACCCCACTCCCTCTGCCCCTGAACATCCCTCCAAGAGCCACAATCCTTCTGGGTGCCCTCTCCTTATGCCCCCAACCCTCTGCTCCTCTTGATCCCACTGAACCAGCACTTTGAAACTACTCCTGTCCTTACTATAATTAAATGAAGGAGCTGAGGGAATGGACAGGGATAAGGAGAAGATCAATGGGAGATGCTTAGATGGCACTGCAGGTCTTGTTGGCCTAGGTGAGGCCCCATGGCAGGCTGGCTGTCATTCCAGCTGTCCCAGCTGCGTCTGCCCTATACAGACTAAAAAGTTGCTCTCCTTCTGTTTCTGTTTCCATAGTGGATTTTAGTATTGGATGAATGACAATGAAAGAGACTCTTCAGAGAACCTGAAGGTTTGGTAGGTAAAATAATTTGGCTTTCTGTGAACATTTGTACTTGAAATTTCCAATTTCAGTGCGGAATTAAATTTTGGCCTCATCAGCATGCCTGACTTAGCACTACTGGAAGGTTTGCTAACCCTTTATTTAATGTTCTGATCTACTGTTTGTTCCAACTTTAGCCAAAACCTTCCTTTTCTTTAGCAGAGTGTAGCAGCCAAGCTAAACAAATATCAGAAAATCCTTTTAACTGTGTCCACTTCTTCTGTTTGAATGCCCCGAGCTTCCCACCCCATCGTGGCACTGCTCCTGCTCTGCAGCCTCACAGCAAGGGCACCTCATTTCTGCTGATCCTGGTGCCCAGAGGCACCTCCCTCTCAGCATCTGGGTCCTGCCTGCAAAAAGCCATCATGCCTTGGCCCCTTGGGTTTCAGGCAGCTGCCCATTTCCCTCTTTGTTCCTGCTCTGCCAAACTTCAAGCTCATGGTCCTGGGACACAGGATCACATTGGTTTCCTAAGTCAAGTGCAAAGTCAGAGGCTAAGCAGAGATTAGGGATCAGGTATTTTAGTCAGTGACATCCTAAGAACTTGATCCGAATGACCTGGCTTAAAATAAATAACCCATTTTCAATCAGGGTTTTCTTCTGACAGGCAGAGAACATAGAAAAAAGTAGGAGAAGGCTCTGGAGCAAATCCACCAGAGTCATGCATGGCAGTAATACCATACCAAGCAACAGGGACTCACTAATACTCGTGTTCCTTGGATTAAGCAATGTGTCCTAGTTTTCTATCTATGTAGTGTGCAAGTAGCCAAGTTCCACTGTCAGCTTGGGTTCCTGTTAGGACTATTCCCATAAGGCAAATCTCAGAGGAGAAAACTCAAGGGATTAACAGGATGTTTTTCCCAGTAGTTTCACTGGATTTTGAATGAGGCCTAAAATGTTGCTGATGCTAAAAGTATGTGCACTTTTACCTGCAAAGACTTAGCCATGCCCTTTAATAATCTTTAATGATCTGATCCCTTTGCAGTGCCAACAGTAATAACAGCACTGGGGTGATGCCAGGAGATGATGAGCCATCCTGGTTACACTTTAGTGCTTCAGGAAGACAAACTTCTATTGCTCCTGCCTAAGAAAAATGGGTCCCTTTTAACTCCAGTAACCAAATCCCACTCCCTCTTAAGCTTCAGGTATCTTCTCCCACAGGATCCTACCTGCCACACTGAGTGCTGTGTGCCTGCTTCACCTGCACTTGCAGCCCAGCTATGAATTTTGGTTTTTCCCCTGTCACACTGCTGTCTCATGAGCTGCAGGGATCTGAAAAGGTCTGGAAAGCACACTGGCACTCCAGCCCCTGGAGGCAGGCCATTTGCACTGTGCTGCAGCCTCTGTTTTTGCCAGGCACGTGACAAAGTTGGCTGTCCTGTGTCATTGTGTTGAAGAGGATCTGAACAAGAGCCTCTTCCCCGGGCAGCCTGTGGTGCCAGCACACAGGATTGGAGCTGCTGGGGCCCACTGCAGGGAGAATAAAGAGAGTGAGCAATCTCTCCTGTGTTTGCAATGTGGAAAAGGGGCTTCTGAAGGCACCTCATGCTTCTGACAGTTTTTCAGATATGCTGCAATCCTGCGAAAGCAAAGCCTCCTCACATGTGCAGTTTCTGCACTTTTCCCTTGGTGCTGTTGTTCTCCCTCTCTCCTGGTGCCAATGTTGCCTCCTTCCCCAACTGGCTTGGAACTTGGCTGCAGTGCACTGACGCTTGGCCAAGGTGTTTTAAAATCATCTACTGACCAACCTGTTGTTCAGCCAGGTGACTCCTGAGGCAGTTATTCCTTCTAAGTTTTCCCTTCCACAGACTCCTGGGATGGCTCTTTCAGAGCTGCTTGCTGCTGTGGGGCACAGCAGCCAGTGCTGCTGGACTGACCGAGCACGGCCAGCAGGGATGCAGGGAAGTTCTCAGCTCTTGCTGGAGCCACTGGAGGGTAGTTCATGGCATGACATCACCAGCACAGTGCAGGCATGAGCAATGACACAGAGGGGAATTGGGGTTGGATGCCTGGGGGACGAGGGAACAGGAAGGAAAAGAGGCAGAAGAAGGAGGTTTGTTTTCTGTTTCTTCACTGCAAGTCTCAGCAGCTGTGTTAGAGCAGGATCTCCGGTTTTGGGACACTGTTAAAAGGGGAACCAGCACACTGCCTTGCTCCTAATCAAACCCTGCTTTATTGTAGCACTTTCGTTGCCTCCAAGTAGTGGGAAGCTTGAAATCAGTTCTGTCTTAATTCTCCCTGGTGCATCCCAGCTCCTCTGCTCCCCTGGCACCAGCAGAGGCTCTCCCCAGGGTTCTCTGCCTCTGGGCACCACGCCCAGGCTGCTGTGCTATGGTACATTAGAGCAGATCTAACCCTGTAAACCCCACTAATCCCTCCAGGGCAGGAGAACACTGCTTAAATAATGGGAGGGATGCAGCAGAATGCAGAGATTGTGAAGTGCAGACACCAGGGCTTACCAGGGGTACCCCAGACTCCTAATCCCCAGGTGTCATCACTGCTAGTAGGTTTTGGGGAGGTTCTGAGGACACCCCAGGTTTGAACCTGAGGTCTCCAGGGCTGCAGCCACAGCTCAGTCCCTGCTCGTGGTCCACACCCCATCACAACCACCACGTTCAAAGTGTCTGGGGATGCTGTTCCCACATGCAGCGTTTCCTTCTTTCTCACTGATTTATTGAGAAGAGTAGGGTCTCCTGGCATCCCTCAGGATTTCTAGGGAAGGTATTTAAAAGAAAAACACTTTTATCTGTAGGTTTCCGTCAAAATAACGGCGCCTATGATGACAGGCAAAGTATAAACGCTTAGGCAGACAAAGATAAGCGTTGGTGCTGTGGCTGCCTATTTAAATCAGATCCCCACAAACGCCAGTCTGGACAGGAGAGACCCAAAGTCTTTCTTGTTCATTATGTGAGCCTAAGCAGAAGACCTTTATTTGAAGCTTATTTCTGCTTTCATATGTCACAGCAGCAGTATTCTCCAGCAGTGGAGGGCAGCTTTTCTCTAATTTTAGATCTTTCTCTCGGAAGATGGCAGCTGACAATGGAGACAGGCCTCTGAAAAGGATGGATTTGAAGGCTTGCCTTTTTACTAAAGATGTACAAGCTGTGCAGCGCAGCGGTTCTTGCGAGATCAAACCGAGTGGATTTCAGATTCAAATCCCACCCTACTTTGAGGTCAGACTCCAGGCAATGTGTCCCAAGCTGCTCACCAACAGAAAGGCAGGCGTCACATTTTTTAGCAAAAAAATACAAATTGTGAGAGCTAAGAAAGGGGAGCAGGAGCAGGGATAAATGATTTACACACAGCAAACCCACTGAGGAAGTCAAACAGATGCTTTATTGTCTCCCAGGGCTCCAGGCTGGATATATCCATTTCTAAATAGAGCTTGCTGCACCTCAGTAAATCGTTTCAGGCTACAGATTGTCCTGCAAGGTTCAAGGTAAAGCTTCTCTATTTCCTTCCTGAACAGCTCATTGCACCTGAGAAAAGGCAGAGCCAGCCCATAACATGGGCAGAGGTAGGAAAAGCCCCATCAGGTCAGTGCAATCCCCTTTTTTTGTGTCCACAATGTGTCTGATGGGCTTTCAATAGCAAGTTTAGGAGACACCTCAACAACTTGTTTTGCACCATCTGTTTCAGTTATTAGGAGAGAAGAGTTTGCACAAACAGGGAGTCAAAGTGGGAAAGCAGAAGCTACCAGCTAAGTTACTCATGGAGGTGAGTTATTTTCTTTTCCATGGAGCTACTCCCTTATCACAGATGTGTCACCCTTTGTGTCCTCCCCTGGGGCAAGTGATGCATTCTCCCCGGGGCCCTTTTTCTGTCATGAGAAGGCAATGTAAAGTAGCTATCTGTATATCTGCTTAATCTTATTCTAGCTGTTGCTGTGATGGCTAGATAACAGATATGAAAATTAGGGCTTGTCTAGCAAGGCTCAGCTATCCTCCTGAATTACTTCCCATAGGGAGTGACCAATCCTTAAGGCACAGAGAGCTGCCCTGACAGGCAGCAGCCTGGAGACCAAGCTACCAACTCCCATATATGTTTGCATTCACTTCCGTGTAATTTTTTAAAGGAATTTTGTAGTGGACTTTGTTCAGGTGCACATTCGTCATATATCAAATTTTAAAGGGATGGTGTAAGGCTAAAAATAATCTTGGCTGGTTTCCCCTTTGCTAATCAGGTGTTGACAGCCACACAAGCTGAGTGGGAAATGCCTGCCTCTGGTTTGCACTCCTTTTGCTCAGGAGATGGAGACAGGACAGAGCTCAACATCTCTCAGCAGGGCTCAGAACTATGGACCATAAGCATATTCTTCTTGGAGCGTTGAGCAATTCCTTTCCTAACTTAACAGACTGAATTTTAAATATCTAATTTAGCTTTCAGCTGCATGTTATTAGCCTTTTTTTCCCCTTTCAGTTTGAATTGTAAAAGAGAAAAAAAGAGAGAGAAAAACCTAGGCTTCCCTCGGTAGCCAGGCTCCCAGTTTGTTTTCCTTTTCAGTCTGATGCACAAGGATCCAGTAAAGATTTGCAAATGCTGCTGGAGAGTGTTCATTTACATCAGAACATGCTGTTTGCAACTGATTTTTAAAGACCCACTCTCCTTCTCTATTAATTTTATGCTGTGAAATAAAATTGTACAAAAATAATACATACAATGATTTTGACAGCAAACTAAATAGGGCACTCTGTAGGAGATGCCATCACTGATTTTGCCCATTTTGTTTAGCTGAGAAAGAGGGGGGGAATGCTTGCTTTAAGAAAAATCACTCTCCAAAGAATAGCAGCTGGGGAAGTGGAGGCTGGTAAGCAGTTGCTGCATAAAGATTCCTGAGTCTGGGAGCACATACTACAGGCAGATTTCCCTTAGGAGGGTAGGGAGCTACGTGTGTTACTCTTCCACCCACAGGGGAAGAGTCTGTCTTATCCTCTAAAGAAAAAATATCCAGTGGCTCACTGTCCTCTACCAGGAAAAAACCCCACATATCTGTCTTCATCTTGCTCCTATTCTTAAACTGGGAGTACCTTGCAGTGCCAGCCTGTCTTTAGAATAACCTGGGGAATGTGCCTACAGACACATCTTGGCAAAGGGGGGAAAGGGAGGAGTGCAGAGCAACCAATCATGGCAAAGACTGTTGTTTTCTATTGGGAGCAAAATGAAGCAGAGACATTCATGTGGAAAAAATAACAAATGCAAAAGCAAAAAAAAAAAAAATTAGAAAAATAAAATTAACAAAAAAGCTCAATGCATAGAAGTAGCACAATAAAAATCTTGCACTTGGTCTGTGTACTTGAGCCTCCTGTGATGAGACCATACACGGAGGACTGTTAATATTGTTCAGATAAACATAACACTCCCTTCCTCTGCTTCTGCAGGGAAAAACACCCCAAAGTGGTGGAGAAGGCAGCTTTTCCAAGAGCTGGATCACATCCCTTTCCAGCCCCGATGAGGGGATGCCTGGGTGACCTGTACACCCATTTCTGCTCTCCCCATCTGATGTATTGCTGTGTTCTCCCACCGGTGCCATTCTGCCCCGATCCCAGAGGGGCTGCATCGTGCTCAGCGGCCCTGGGACGGCTCCAGAGCGGGCATTCCTGCCCATCCTACACCATCCTACAGCGGCTGTTGGGATCCTTCCATCCCCATCCCCATC
>VZTT01017742.1:0-19741 GCA_013400855.1 Buphagus erythrorhynchus | reverse complement strand
AGTCTGATGTTCTGTATATAAAAAGTATAAAAGAGTTGCTCCTCTAAAAGCATTGCTTTTTAAGACTTCTTGAGTAATTAAATCACAGCTGTTAAACAATACAGTCATAAGAAAGAACAGTCCTGTGCTAAGTTACAGTATGCAGAACTGTCAGTCTTACTTATCTATCGTTGGGGTTTTCGTTGAGGTTTTTAGTTTGATTGGGGGCAGTGGGGGTTTTTGGAGGGATTTTGGTTGGTTTTTACAGAATCTAGTATAAGGCAGTTAGTCTCACCAGATTAATGAATTTAGGAAAAAGAAATATTAGCCATATTTAAAAAATGTTCCAGAGTCAAGCTGTGAAGCTTCAAAATTTGGATCCCAGTTACTTATGATATTATTTATTTTTTCAAAATCTGATGTTTGAATGTGACTTTGCTTTCAATGTCTGAAGAGCGGCTTGAAGAAAGCTGGTTTGTTTGTGCAGCAGGCACTGCCGGTAGACTTGAGCAGCAGTGGGATCAGAAGTCACGGGAGCGGCGCTTTCCACGGAACATCGGCGTTTGACCCTTGCTGCCCTGGCTCCTCGTCGCGCACGGCGCTCTACGGGCACCAGGCGGGCGCGGGGCCCAGCCAGGCGCTGCCCATGGACGGCTACGGCTCGGGCATGGTGGCACAGCCGCAGCCGCCGCCCCAGGCCTCGCTCTCGTCCTGCCGCCACTACATGCATTCTCCTTGTGAGTACTGCTGTACTGCTGACACTGCCCTGGCAGCAGGGGAACCCCTGCCTGCTTGCACTCATCCTACAGCTGGCTTAGCAAAACACCGATTAAGAAATAATTGGAACAGTGAGGGGGTTTGAACAGGACCAAGGTAAAGTTAGAATATTTTCTTATGAGTGACCATAATAACATTGAGACTTCAAAACTGTATTTGCTATGAAAATATTTTTCATCTCCTTTTTATTGGCTTTTTATTTCATTTTCTTTGGTTGGTCTCTTGTCCCATCCCCCCAGTGAGATATGCTTTAGCAGAATCATTTGTTTGATTGTGATTTCTTTTTTTTGAATTTTATTGTCTCTGTAGAATAGTGAACACAGAAAGAAGGGGCTTGAACTTTTAAAAATTAAACAACAAATGTGAAGTAATACTGGAAGGGGATTCTGTCCTTCTGTTCCTCCCTCATGAGACCCCACCTGGAACTGTGCTTCAGGTTTGGGCTCCTCAGCATAAGAAGGACAGACCTGTTGGAATGAGTCTGTGGAGGACCGTGAAAGTCCTCAGAGGGCTTGGGGTACTTCTGCTCCAAGGACAGGCTGAGAGAGTTGGAATTGTTTGACCTGGCAAAGAGAAAGCTTTGAGGAGACCTTATAGCACCTTCCAGTACCTAAAGGGGCTATAAGAGAGATGAGGAGGGTCCTTTGACAAGGACATGTGGTGATAGGACAAGGGGGAATGGCTTTGAACTGGAAGAGAGTAGATTTAGATCGAGTTTAAGGAAGAAATTCCTCTCTGTGAGGGTGGTGAGGCTCTGGTACATGAGGCTTGCATGGAGAAGCTGTGTTTGCCCCTTCCCTGGAAGTGTTTGGGACCAGGTTGGACATGTCTTGGAGCAGTCTTGTCTAGTTGAAGGTGTCCTTGTCCATGGCAGGGGTTTGGACCAAGGTGATCTTTGAAGTCCCTTCCAACTCAGACCTTTCTCTGTGCCTTTTCCAGTTGGTATCATAGAGATTTTTTTTTTCTTCTTTTTTCCAGTATTGGAAAACAGCATGCTTTTGGCTGCAGAAAATGTAGGTTTCTTGTAGGGTATATTGCTAGAGAATCACTTTATTTAGGAGTTGGATAAACACATATTCCCATGGTTGCCACTGTTTAAACTTATGTAGTAATACTGAAACACCTATGTGAAGATACTTCTTAAAATTTAAGTCAAAACCTGCAATTGACCAAATTAAAAGCACCTGATGTTTTCGTTGCAGATGCTTCCTTGACCAGACCTCTTCACCATCAAGCTTCTGCATGTCCTCACTCTCATGGAAATCCTCCTCCACAGCCACAACCTCCACCTCAAGTGGATTATGTTATCCCTCATCCAGTGCATCCCTTTCATCCTTCAATCTCCTCTCATGCGTCTTCTCATCCTGTTCCACCTCCACCACCAACTCATCCCTTAGCCAGTGCAGCTGCTCCAATACCACAGCATCTCCCTGCAACACACCAGCCAATATCCCATCACATCCCTGCAACAGCACCTCCAGCACAGAGGCTACATCCTCATGAAGTGATCCAGAGGATGGAGGTCCAGAGAAGAAGAATGATGCAACACCCAACGTATGTCACAAATGTACTCAGAACAGTATCTAAACATATAATTCATTTCCCTCAGGTTTGTAAAATGTTGCATGCGAATCTCAAACTGTTAATTGCATGGTTAGGAACTGTTAGTGTTAAACCATGGTAAGAAGTGTCTTTGCAAATCATCACAGTCATGCAAGTGGTAGGACTGGCCCTGCTGCGTTACATCTCTCAGTGTCTCCAGGTAAGGCACAAAGGGGGCATGGAAGATAAGGGGAGCTTGTTTCTCTTGTCCATTACTCTGGGTAATAAGCAGGAATTTGTCCTCAAGCTGAACAGCCTGAAGAGTGCATCATAAACTCTGGTCAAATGTCTCTTGACAGCAAATTATTCTTTTGCCTTGTTGATACAGTTAAGATTTTTTTTATAAGACCAATACTTTAAAATGAACAAATTGTCATAATGGACAATATACTGGTTTTAATTCAGGTTAGATGTTTATGTATCTTTACTATGCCTTTTGCTTTAGAAGAGAAGGAGACTGAGAATGTGATCAATGTTGAACTGTAGCTTCTAAGATGTGCTACTGTTGTTGCTTAACTAGATTGTTGATGCTAGTATCAAAACGATAGCAGGTCAGTAGTAGCTTCCTATTCGCAGAGTAGCTGAACTTGTTTTAATTCTGTAGGTAATGTGTTTAAATATCTAAGAGAATTTCAAGAATGAACTCTCTAGTTGTTGCTCCTAACTTTTTTATACAAACTTGACTCGTTACTAACTTAAAACTTGTTTAGAAGTTAATGCTTAAAGAGAATTCTGCTTTAACTGCAACTTCTGAGGCAGTTTCCAGGTTAAATATCTATAGGCAGTAGATGCCCACAGATGGCACATGACAGAGAAGCCAGTGGCTGTGAGACAGCAAGGTAGCATTTTAAGGAAAAATAATAGTGCTAGCTGTCTTACATATCTGGGGTTTTGGAGTTGTGAATATTGGCAATTCTGCAGCTTAGTGAATTTGTATAGAAATATGCATATGTGTAGGAAATTGTAGGCAAATGTTGATAGTAGGTTCTTCCTTGACGTTCTCTCTGAAGTCACCAGTCTCGGGTCAGACGGTGCCAGTTTGCTCGGAGATATTTCTCCTCTTATACTTTGGTTTGTAACCATATGGAATTGTTCTGCCCTTGGTCTTTTTTTTTACCCCTCTAATTCTCATTCAAATTATGTGCAAAATCAATCTTATAGGTGTCTTTGCTCAGCCTGCTATAAATCAGATTGTACTCTGACAACCAGAAACTGGTGTACTCTGTTACTGAATACAGACTTGAGGCTGCCAGCAGGCTTGCAGTTCCTTCATTTGTGTGTCATGAAATCTTGAAGTGTTCTTAACGTGTTTCATCCTTCGTTTCTACAAATAACATAAGGAATAATAGTCCAGGTTGTATCCTTCCTGTCCAGCAATACCATACCTTTTCAGGATTGGAAGTAGAGAATGGTTAGTCACGTATCAAGATGCAGTGCATCTGTGTAATATATGGGCTTTCTGGTTATTTTTTGTCTAATTATCCACCCATAAAGATTGTGGGCTGGACAGCCTAGGAGTTTTACATTTGTACATTATTTCTATAATTTAAAGATGTTTCTTTTAGATCAAGACTCAGTTTAGGGAAAATGAGTCTTGAAACCTGAACGTGATGTTCAGGTTTCGTGAAACTACAGAAGTTGTTTTGCTATGGTGTTTTGTTTTGGGTTTTTTTAATTGAATTGTGTTCTTCCAGATTTTTTCTCCATAGTTACTTGATAAACTTGAAGGGAGGTGAGACTGCACATATGTTCTGCTGATAGGTCTGTTCCCATGTTAGTCTGTACCACTGCAAAAAATGAACAGTTTGCTCATAATATATACAAGCTTGGCAGATTTCTCTGGTGAGCTGTCACTTTACAGTGATTAGAATACTTTGCTGTTAAGTACATTTTTGCCTCTCTAGACATGTGAATTTACAAAATGCCTGGTCTACTTTGTCACATAGTTTAAGGTGGTACTGAACTTGGAGAACATACACGGCTTTTGCAAGTTTTTAGGTTGAATCACAAACCATCCTTTCTGCATTGAAAGCAATGAAAAAAAATTCCTAATCCATTTCTTTCTGTGGTAAAGTAGGTAAAGTGGGAAGTGGAAAAATAGCATAAATCAGTCAGCAGGAGTTAAGGTTTTTTTTTTTTCAAATTCATGGTTGTTCTGTACCAGCTGGCATGGATAAAAACTGTGTGCCCCATTTATCTGAGCTATGATACCAACATGTTTCAAGGAAAATGTCCTCTGATTAGTGTATTAAGTTTCCCCTAATTGCTTTTGCTGGTATAGTTTTACTAGAAATAATCTGCAGCAGAGCTGTGAATGACACTGAATCTGAACATGACTGTCACATGGCCCTCTCTTTCCTACCTGCCCTTCAAGGTTAGGATTAAACACTCTCAGTCTCTGTAGTCATGTCTGCCAAGTGAAGGGCAGGTCACTGTAGCTGAAGCTGGCTTTGGTTTTGAATATGAAATCTGTGTTAAAATTAATTTGTAGCTTATATCTAAAGTAGAAATTACTGCATGGTGAGCTTCTTGTTTTAAAGGCACTGTAGTAGTTCAGTCTGTAACGTTCTGGTTATGGGTGTTGGTTTCTTCATACTAAAAAGTATGTGAAATTAATTGTGGCTGTTTTTTGTTGTTTAGACGTGCTCATGAGCGGCCTCCTCCACATCCTCACAGAATGCATCCTAATTATGGTCATGGGCATCACATCCATGTGCCTCAGACTATGTCTTCCCACCCTCGGCAGGCTCCGGAGAGATCTGCCTGGTGAGTAATCAGACACTGTTTGAGCTCTTGGGACTCTGGACAAGAGACCATAATGTGCTGATCACTGTACTGATAGTGCTGGCTGTGGTTTTAAAAGCTGCTGCATGTACCTGTAGTTTAAAGTTTGTAGATGTTGATATGGCTTTGAAATACTGCTTTGAGTACTCAGTATCTTAAATATATTTCTAGTGCTTTTTAAGGTCTTAGTAGTACAGACTACTATACTTTCTCCCCTCTTTGTTTGAACTTATGTACAATTGCATCAGACTCACTTATGAAGCACTTACGTTCCCCAATATATTTATTATTAAAAAAATACTTTAGGCCATCAGTGAAGAGGTGCATGCATGACAGCTGCTGTTCCCACAGCCTGTGCTGCAGAGAAGACTCTACATTAATAGTATCACTGGGCACAGTAAATGTGGAGTTGTCTCAATTTTTTCATACTAAATTTTAGCAACTATTTTAAAAATAACTTTTAGTTATGACAGCAAGATTCTTTAGCAAAGTTTAAATACGGCTAAAAAAACTTCTACGTGAAACTGTTGTTGGAGCTGTACTGTGTTGTAGGGTCTCCAAAGCAGTGGGATTGTACCTAGGAGGCAAGCTGTTCCTTTACTGTAATGCCACTTTCATTCATGTGACAGGGAACTAGGAATTGAAGCTGGTGTGACTGCAGCCACTTACCCTCCAGGGCCCTTGCATCCTCACTTGGCCCACTACCATGCACCTCCTCGACTGCATCACTTGCAAATAGGGGCTCTTCCTCTAATGGTAAGGAGATAGCTTATGGAAAATTATGATCATTGGTCGTTTTGATTTTGTTTGTCAGGAAAATGGATGTGTATACATTGCTGCAAAGTGCTTAAATGAAAATATTTTACTGTGTCTGTCTGTGTGTTACTCCCCACAAGGGAGCTTGAGCAGGCCCATTGTGTAGTAAGAGAAGACAGTATAGGGCCATCTACATTTCTAACTTCAGCTCTTGTAAAATGAAATATACTTGAATTAAATTGTCACTTGCATTGCAATGCATTGACCCTCTGCATCTGATTTTTAAAGTTCAGATTATTCTTTATTGAGTTTTGGATTGTTAAAGGTACCAACTTTCCACCCAATGCATGAAAATTATCACGGAGTCTTTTTAAGGTGTGTATACACACAACTAGAATTCCATCTAGAGGTTTGATTGTTTTCAAATAATATTTATTATTCATCAACCTAATTCTGTGTGATAAAGTGTATACTTTTGTAGCATGAAGTGTTATAATCTGTAGGAAGCGTGATGGTAAGGTAGTCCCCCTGTTACAGGTAATTTTTTTAATCTGCAGTAGAAAACCAAAACAAACCAGCATATTTTTATCCTTGTTACCGAGTGTTATTTTTGGAAGAATGTTTATAGGTTTAGCTAAAGTTTCTCTTAATTTTGTTTAATTAAAATTCAGAGAAATTAGTTTGAGTATAAATTTCAGAGAAATTTAGTTTGAGTATATTTAGCGTTTCTATGTGGTCAAGCAATTATGTTTAATCCTCTTAAAGCTAGTTAATCTAATCAAAATTGTGAGTTCATCTGTAAATCAACGCTAAAATTATAATTTAAAAACCTTGAAAGTTTAATCCTTTCAAAATTCCTCTGTTAGTAGCCTAAATTGACACTTGGGGCTTGAACTGTAGATTTACAACCAAACTATAGTAACTGTCTCCAGTCTGGTCTTGCATTGCATATTCCTCACTCTGTAACTACCAAATATGATGATCCTTAAGTACCTCCCTGATAAATGAGGGTTGGTCATTGCTGGGTTCTGCTCACATACTTTGCACTGACTTTCTAAAGCAGTCTGTAGAATTTGGTATTTTAGTGTAGCCAATGAGATTCTTAATGCATAGCCTTTTCCTGTGCATCATCTCTTCAAATTAAGTTTTTCTCCATTCTTCAGTTAGGCGTCCGCTTTTTCAAGTAGATGAAAGAGGGCTTTACTCTCTCACATTTATTTCATGTGTTGTACTGTAACAGATAGCATCAGCTGCTTTAGATTCCCTCCTAATAGTTCAGAGAACTGTAATTGTGTTAGGAGGCAACAAGTTAAATCTGTGCCTGTTTTAGCTAATTTTTTATCAGGGCTAATAAGTCATCTGTGGGATGTATTTCAATTTTCACTGTGAAGTTTCTAGAAATTTAGGAATTCAGATGATCCTTATATTACAGTGTGATGAGAAACTTTAAATTGTATTTTAATTTTAATTAGGGTATTCCTACAGCTAAAATGTTATGTAAGCAAATAGTTGGGACCCCACTCTTCATATTTTTAGCAGTAGAGGAGAAGAAAGCTGTGATAGAGAATGTTCAGAAGTATTTCCTGAATGTGTGATAAAATATTTTAGGGATTTATGCCCTTTTGCTTGGTAACTGCAGTTTCTAGTTGGTAAAAGTGGCAGATGAAATTAGGGTTTTTAAGTCTACAGAAATTTGAGCAAGTGTTTATGTAGGGATATTTGATCCTTATAACAGTAATTAATGAGTGGCTGAGTGAAACTGAAGTTTGTGTTTTGAGGCCTTGTACACACTGCACTGACAGCACGTTTCATCATGAACAGTCTGCTCTAAGCAGCACTTCTTGAGTATTTGGGATCTGGGTTGAACCTTGTTGGATCAGATCGAGTGCTGTGGCTTTGAAGTTGTGTAGAGACTGACTAATTTAAAGTGAATTCACACACTAGAAGAACATGAAGGCAGGTTAGAGCTCTGCTAGAAGTTATATATACAATGAGTTCAAAGCATTACAAATGCCTTTTGATGACTCTACCCCTTCTAAGGCAATGAAGAAAGTCACAGGTTTGTTCACGTGTGTGTGAGAGTACAGTGGATCTGTCAGCAAAAATTACTTTGAACAGAGAGCAGGCAGTGAAGTTTTTCATCTAACAAACTTGACTGGATTTTAAACAAAAGTGCTGTTTTATGCAACGGATTATTTGCACCTGCCACCTGTTTTTTTTCTTTGTAACTTTAGGAAGAGGGGTGGGGGAGGAGAGGTGGAACTGTGATTAGAGTCCCTCTGCAAAGTTGTTAATGTTCTAAGGAATGTTTTCTTCTTCAAGTACAGAGGGTACTGAATAGAGATTTCATGAGTCATATTTTTTGATGCAGATATCATAAACTAGTCTTTTTTTTTGAGAGGGGATTGTCTTTTAAAGTAACTGATGCAGCCATTCAACTAAGAATTTCATTAGTGTTGAATCCACTTTGTGAAATGGCTTGCAGCACAATTGGCAGTGTGCCTGTTTTATGTGGAGTACTGAAACTCCTTCAAACTACCACCAGACTGTAAAGGACATAATGGATTATTTGGGCTTTAATGACGTTAGTACTCTGTATCAGTTTCTGACTTGATTTAGATGCAGATAACCAAATCTTCATCTACTCAGTGCTGGAATGAAGACTGCAGTTTTAATCCTCAGGGAGACAAAATGATCAAGATATGTGGGGAAGATAATCAGTATTCAGCAGCTTTGACAGTCCAAATAGAGGGTTGGAGAAACAAAATCTCCTTTTCTACTAGTTTGGTTGTTTAAGCGTTGTTTCTGGAAGAGTCCTAGATTAAAAGTAGTTAGGAAGAGCTTTCTTTGGATCTATGTCTCCAAGGGTTAGGCTGCTCCCCTTCTTGCTTTAAAATAATTACTTTGTGACTGTGGATTAAACTTTGTGTTTGTTACAGTTTCAAGGCCGTGTATGTGCAGAGGAAAGAGCTGAGGGTTGGATGAAATCCATTCTGGACAAATATCCATTCTGCTACCTGATCATTTTTAGGGAGACTCAAGTGAAGATCAATGCATGGCATAAATAATGGAACATAAGACAAGAAGGATGCAGGACACAAAGACTTTTTATCTGTTCCTCTGTTCTTCTCTGGTACCAGTGTTTGTTGTTAAATGCCACTTCTATTTCTCCTTACTCTGCGTTCCTTTGGCTGCTCCTTTGGCACTGTTAGTGAAAGGCTTTTTGACTTGGAGTTCTAGCACTGTTTACCACATCAGGGTGGGCAGGATGGCAGTTCCTGTAATTTATTATGGGGTGTGGTGTCTCAGACTCTTGACTCCAGCTTCTTCTGCCCTTTTGAATAATGTCCTGATGAATGTGAATTTCAGGTGTGAGGTGTGGTGGGGGAATTATTTGGACTTCGTAGTTTGCTAGGTATAGTGTAATAAATATCTCTGGAGTTGATGCAAGCCTT
Organism: Buphagus erythrorhynchus; assembly: GCA_013400855.1. Classification (NCBI taxonomy): domain Eukaryota; kingdom Metazoa; phylum Chordata; class Aves; order Passeriformes; family Sturnidae; genus Buphagus; species Buphagus erythrorhynchus. Next base: position 10,388 of record VZTT01017742.1, on the reverse strand, counting down.
GAAAAGACCCTTTAATTTATCTGTGAACCTGCAGCTTCTCAGTCTGAGGGAGATCTTTGGATCATATTTTAAAAAAAGACAAAACCTGAAACAAACCAAAAAAAAAAGCCCCAAAACAACAACAAAAACCCCAAACAAACCCCAAGCACACCTAAAGTTTCTTATGGTACCTTAATCTCTCTCAGGTGTTTCACATCCAGCTTTCAATATGCTGTGTACCCTTTTTCTTCTGTTGCAGAGCCTTACTGTTTTTGTTTACCTGTGGATTGATTCAGTGTGTTTGAGGTTGTCTTTACACTTAGTTGTGAAAATCCTTGGGGATTTGGAGGTGTAAGCCAGTAGGTCCCAGCACATTATGGTAGTTGTGTGCAGGTCAGAATAATACTGCTCAGAGTGTAGTCAAACAGGTATTGCAGCTCTAAGAGATGCAGCTGTTTTGTACCCCAAAAGCCAACAAGTTTCTGTATAATACTTGAACACTTAAGGCTGTAACTTGATGTAGTAAGAGTAGTTCAAGATGAACTTCAGATTAGAAATAGCCTTGATTAGCTGCATCAAATAGAATTACATTTTTAAGAAAAAGCTTCTAGCTTTTTTCTTTATATAAATATTAATTGCTGTTCTTTGGTTTTTTTGTAGAATAAAAGCTATTGAAGAGCACTCATTTTATGTTCCCCTAAGACACAGGTACCACTGGGTTTTATCTATGCAGCAGGTGGTACTTCATTGGGTTCCTTCACCCAATGATTTTCTATGAAAACTGCATCTTTTCCCTGTTTGTATTTGGCTTAAGACATGAAATGATAAGCTTTGCTTCAATTTGTGTATTGATAGTAGCTGAACAGTTAGTTAACTTAAAAGGCTGGGGATTTATTTTAATACATATGAAATCATACTTAATGTGAGCCATGGAGGCTGGGGTGAACAAGATAAGTAGTACCATACTGGGTAGGAATCTCTCCACTGACTGGCAACTGAAAAGCAGAAAGATTTTGCAAAGGTAGAGGGTATTTAGCAAGGAAGAAAGCCTTCCCTGCAGGTTAGGTGTTTCAAACTGTTGAGAATGTTTGCATTGTAAATGGTTCAGACTTAGCCTTGAATTATTTTAGTTGCTGCAGATTTTTGTGGTCATGGAATGTATCAATAGAAAGTGCAAAACAAGAAACAAATGATAATTCTACAGTTCTTGGCAGACTTGTGCTGGAATTTGCAGGTCCAGAATATATTGCTTTAAAGTACATATATTATAATTTGACCATATCCAAAAGAATATATGTAAACATTTAGTGCAGACTGACATTACCTTTAACTACTTATATTCTTCATTAGCTTTAATCTTTTCTTTTTTTTCCCATTCTCTATGAAAGCTTAGTGAAAACTAACTTCCACTTGTGTGTGAAGCTCTTTAAGAGAGCTGAAATCTTTTTGCATTTGAAGCTTGGTGGTAACTGTTGAAGGGATTTTAAGTAAGACCATTCTTAGTTGGGTATTATTGATAGTTCTCTCTTGCAAATCTTTTCTCTATCTTGTAGTCACAAATGTACTTAGTTAAAATCTTGCTGTGTTAGCAGACTGCTTATTTTGCAGATGTAAAGGAACTGTTTTATTTTTTTTATTCTTAGAGATGTTTTTTCAGAGTAGCATTTTACCTGACCAGAAATGTGAGCTGTCCTCTCAGGGTATTTCATAAGAGAGCCTGTACATAATGCAGGTTCAAGTAGTTTTGCAGAGGTATTATGCCATCCCCATCAAGATAATACGAAGGCCCATTTATTAGTATGAAAACATATCGTCCCACACAACATTGCTGTTGTCTTGAGTTCAGTAGTTTGTTATGGTAGGTACTCTGAACAATTTTTGGTTTTGTACTGTTAAAAATAATTTTAATAGGTTTCTTAGTCTTCAGTAACAGAATTTCTTCCAAATAGAAGACCTATCTAGGTACACGTCACTGCAGTTGATAAAGTGACTGCTGAGTCAATTGGAACTGTAATTATGGAATTACAGCAATACATCTATGACTTTTCACCTCTTGTAATGATGCTGTGTCTGTACTATCACATTCATTGTTTTCCAAAAAACTGATTTGAAATCCTGGTCCATAAGAAGCAGGCATTAAATATCACTTCTGAGACTTAGGTTAGTTTTTGTCAGGAATTCCCTTCCTCTGAGTGGCGACCATCGATTCCCAATGTTATAATAGGCAATAAAATTTCCTAAATTATGCCAGAGAGGTCTATGCCTAGTGGAAGCTGGGCACAACAAGAATATTCATAGTGTGAGTGAATGACCTAGTTCTTAAAATGCATTTTCAGTAATTGGAAGCTGAAGTAGAATTACTTGCTAAAATGCAGAATGAATCATGAATCCTTGATTATCTAAGACAGATTTCCTACAAATCAACATACTTTTAATCTGCTCCCCCAAGATTCCTTAGTTACAGCCACAGTTTGTTGTCAGTCAGTAAGACCTGTGACACCAACAGATACTACTTACATGAAGTGTTTTGGTATGCACAGGAATATGCATCTTTGGTTTCTATTATTCTGGTTTGTTAAAATTTAAGTCCAATATTGTAGCTGTATTTGTGGCAGATGTTGGCACTACATTGTCATTTAACAAGCACCACATAAACTGCTTTAAAATAACCAGATTCTGCCTTTCTTTTCAGAAAAAATTTATTTAGGGCAGAGGAATCTTGTCTATCCCTGTCAGCTTTTAGTTACAAGACTGGATTTGAAAACTGTAGAAAGTCAGCTTATCGGTCTCTTATTTGATGTGGGTGGCTTTGTCTAGGTCTGTGCTTTTCCACAATGCATTAATTGAGTTTTATACCTTATATATGTTAAAGTTGGAAGTGTCTAATGGAAGGAAGAGGAACAGCATGTCAATATATGATTTCATGAATAGTATCTGGGATATCTTATTTGTGGACAGCCTCATGAGATGAATGTTGAGCTGTCCTATACAGCACCAGAGACATTATCAACTGATAGCACAGAAAGAAATACTTGAGTACCATCTTTCTAAGTGAATTGCTGCTGACAGTCTTCCTGTTGGTGTGCTGTGGGATTAAGTAAACCAAATCTGCTGATTATTTTGGTTTTTTTTCACCTGTTCATTAAATGCTATTGAGGTGTTTCTGACAAAAAAGTAAATACCATTATTCGCTCATCTTGCTGGGGTAAAAAAAGAAATGCAGCAGCCCTGCTGTGGAGGTGGTCCCCTGCTGTATCAACTATCCTTCGGCTTTGCTCTATGAAAAGTGCTGGTGCTTGAAGGGTCTGTGGAATATAGCACTGGACATTGGTCTTTTGTTCACTGCTTATATGTGTTACTGTGCAAGGAGGTTTAGTGGATGCTTGAATGTAGAGTTAACTGTGACTTTAGATGTGAGTTTTGAGTGTTAATTTTTATTGGCCTCTAAATTTAAAGACCTTTGGTTCTTTTGAGTCAGATAAGAGTATTGGCTGCTTTTTCCAGCCTGAGTTTTTTAGTCTTGTTTCTTCTGTGGTACCAAAAGCTTATATTTGAGAATCCGTAGCGAGTCATTTTCATAACTTTGTGTAGTTGTTAGGTGTTCTGTTTACAAAAATAGTGGTGGTTTTATTATGGTGGATATTATGGTGGTTTCTATAATGTAGGTTGAGATTTCGAGACTTGGGAATTGTAATGCAGATGTAGAGAGATTACAGGAGAGGATCTGGTCTCACTTCTGTTTTGCTTCTGGTTGTTTAGGTGTGTCAGAGTGGTGTTTGTGTTGTGCTGTCAGTTGGAATTGTATGCTCAGGCTGAGGAGTATAAAAAGTAATTCAATTAAAGCAAAAGGAACTTAAAATTTTCAAAGTGAACAGTAAAATACTGGAACTGTTCTGAATAGGTTTAACTTAACGTCTGCTGTTTGAATAGGTACCAGACATGGCGGGCTACCCTCACATCCGTTACATTTCATCGGGATTGGATGGAACATCATTCAGAGGCCCTTTCAGGGGCAATTTTGAGGTTTGTAATAGAATAAAACTAGATATATGTCAAAATGTGTCATGAGGGAATATGGGGAGGGTGTATGATAGAGTTAGTTCTATATATAGATAGGAAAGAATCATAAAGAAAATACCCTCTACTTACAGAATGCCCTCACCATTGTGGAGTGGGACAAAAGCATATTGAAAAGTTGGTCAGGAAAAGGTGCCCTGGACAATGCAGGTTAGGTGGCAATTACCTGACAGTGCATCTTGCTTTGCCCACCAGCCATCAGTAGGACTGAGTAGTCCCATGACATGCTGGGAGAGGGCAGTGGTGTCTCTGAGTAACTGTGCCAGGATCCTCCAAGTGAGGCTGAAACTTGGCCACACTAACAGTGCTGTCCTGTTGTATAGTGCCAGAATTGAAATGGAGTGAAGGAAAAAACCAGGAGATCATAAAAGGTATCAGATGCAGAGAGTTAATGACCTAGTCCACTGAAAACCTCTTCAGTGACATCTCATGGTTCTAATAAACTTATTGCTGGAGAAAAATAAATCAGTCATTGTATTTCAACTTAAACAACTTGTTTTTTTTCTTCAAAGCCTTAATGACTGTTAGAAAGCAAATACTTACATAGCATATTTTATTTGCCTTTTCCTTATTAGACACAGAAGTATGTGTGAACATACTGATAGCCATTCCTAGCTGTCAAACACTGTCACTTTTTTTGTAGTAAAATAGTATTTCCCTAGAACTTAAAATACCAAACTATGTTGTGTAGGTTTTTCTACAGAAGCCCGTTACTCTTCCCACACAACATACTTTTTGGCTTTGCCTAAATTTAATTAATTTGGGAAATAAGAATTTGTCATTCTAAAAATGAAGATGGTTTAAAATTAATACTTCCTCAGTGTAGTTGAAATAATAGTTTTTACACTGTTTATTCCTTCATGATTTTTAGGAGCTGATTCACTTGGAGGAGCGACTGGGCAATGTTAATCGTGGAGCAACACAGGGAACTATAGAAAGATGCACATATCCGCATAAATACAAAAAGGTGAGGATTTCTCAAATTGTGGCCTAATATTTCTTTGAACTTGTAATAATGTTAATGTTTAGCTTAAATCTGCAGAATTGTCAGCTTCAAAGAGGGCGTGTTTTCTGTATCTTGAAATTTCAAGGATTGTAAACAAAGCTTACAATGCCACTTGTTTCACAAGGAAAATTTAAAATTAGTTCCTTAGATAAAGAGCTGCTGTGATGTGATAAACAGAAGTGGTTCGATATGATTAACTTGTCCAGTAGCTACGCGTAGCCTTGTGAGTAATGAAATAAACAGCTGCTGGTAATAGCAAACAACTTCAGACTTCAGTGATAGCTCACAAAAGAAGACTTTGTTTGCAGTAAGCAGTTCAGTGCTTACCTGCTTGGAATATATCAATTTAAACTTTTATTTGAACACATGGGGAAGATTGGAACACCAGGAGGTTTTGAACTGGGGTGCACAATTTTGACAACTGAGGTTGTCTCTCAATTGGAGTTCAGTCTATTATAAGATACAATCCTATCCACATGATACTTCTTTCATACGTGATAAATAGTGACAAGACACTAGGTTGAAAGGATTTTTGTTTGCCTCTACACGAATGAAATTAAGATATTTAAACATAGACAACAAGTTAAATGATTCGTTGCAGCACTATGAAATTAATAGTCCAGTAGACTTCTTTCATTAACAGTTGTTAAATCTGAAATGTCCTGGGTTTTGCTCCTAGTGCTGGTTTTTGATTCATTTTGGTTCAAATACATTTTAATAAATACTACAAAATGTCTTCAAATAAATATGTGTTGAATATGTATCAAAAACAGATTTTACTCAGTTTGTCAATAATGTCATCTCTACTAATAAGGTAACAACTGATTGGTTCTCACAGAGGAAACTGCACTGCAAACAAGATGGGGAGGAAGGAACAGAAGAAGACACAGAGGAAAAGTGCACCATCTGTTTGTCTATATTGGAGGAAGGTGAAGATGTCAGGTAAATAACACTGAATATCAGTATATGAAGTTAATGTTCTGTCTTTGACACCATACTTGAATCTGGTGCACTGCTTTGCTGTACTACTTAGGTTAACAATTAGTTAACTACTGTCATTGAACTAATACAATAAAACAAGTTGCAGTTGAAAATACACATTGTTCAGTCTGTACTGTCGTTAGGTAGAGTGTGGGTTATTCTATCACAGTCTTCCATAGTTTGACTGCCTGTGTTGTGAGCCCAAGCTGATGCCCTGAATTAATCAGGACTGTCAGTGTTTCTGGAGTAATGCTACTTAAACTCTAGCAGTTTAAATCAGTCTAATGCAGCAGAACCCAGTTGGTGCCTGACTTCCTTGCCCATATCCATTTCTTTTTGGAACAAGACAGAATGCATGTGCAGCTGGAAAGGCTATGAAACCTGTGGGGAAAGAGAAAGAGCAGACCTCAGTAGCAAAGCCCACATTGCATTTTTTCCAGTGTGTTTGTTGGTATGGAAATGTTTTATTAACACTGTTTTTGTGTTCTGATGACAGGCGCCTTCCATGTATGCACCTTTTCCACCAAGTATGTGTAGATCAGTGGTTGATTACTAACAAGAAGTGCCCCATTTGCAGAGTGGACATTGAGGCTCAGCTGCCCAGTGAAAGTTGACACTGCTTTCCAGAACTCTTGTCCTCCCTCTCGCTCCCTCTCGTCCTTCCTGGTACTTCAGTCAACCAAAGATGGCATGACTTACCTGCGCAGATTTGGAAGCATTGAATCCAGAGTGCTGGCTCTGCTATATGGTACAACTAATGCTAGACCTACAGTTTGTGTAGAAGACAGTTGAGTTTCAGTGTATTTATAAATTTTGTTTTGTTTTACATTTTTTTTCTTTAAATTCATTACTGTATTTTTGCATGGTTCCTTGTATTGCATTTGTTTGCACATATTATGGGCTTTGTGACCCCAAACTTGCAGGCGAGATTAGCTGCTTTAGTAAATAGAATTGTGTGGTCTCTTTTTTGGTTCGTTTTATGTAGTATCAAGCTTTGAAAGTATGATTTCACTCATTACTAACCTTGAATTCCTTAATTTAATCGATCATATATATTTTAGTTTAAATGTATAAAGATCATCTAGAAAAGGATAATATTATGTATTGAGACATTCCTTGATTAGGAAAAAATGGCTGCTGTATATTTACAAGATCAGTTCTGATTCAAATAACATCCTTAATACTGGGAACAGAATATGAATTATATTCAGTTCGACTGATACATATAGCATACTCATCACCAGAGTTTTTGTCTGATCAGATTTGTTTGTTTTTAAAATTTCAGCACAATGCAGATATATTTGAATGTCAATATTAAACATTTAGACTGCTGTTCAGATTGTATTTATCATTTTCTTCTATGTCTAGAAATTTGAATCCCTAACTTAAATATAAGCTGCTGTGAAACAGCTCTTAGTGAACACTAAATGTTGATTTCAGTTAGCTGGATTGTAGATACTTGCAGATTGAAAGAATTATTAGGGACATGGAAAAAGAGCTTAGAATCTGTTTGGTCTTCTGCTAACTTAAGTTGAAGTATCTGCGCACATTGAGAGACGGGGTTTTTTTGGTTTTTTTTTTTGGCTGTGTTTTTTGTTTATTTGTTTGGGTTTTGTTGGTTTGTGTTTTTTATAATACAAAACCATTCAATAAGGACTTAAAGCTGCAGGGTTTTTGTTTGGGTTTATATACATGAATTCATAGAATTTCTGAGGATTCCAGGCTTGTCTTGGGATTTTTATTAGATTTGAAGTTAATAAAGTTAGCTAAATCCACTTGTCTCTTGTTTTTATTTTTCATTAGTAAGTTGAAAGCCTGTAAATTCCTGTAGAAACTGAGACACAAATTATGTGGTTCCCTAGTTTTTGCCTTGATCATAGATTCCCTCTTTATAAATTACCAACAGTCCATCACTGATTGAAATATTTTCTATAGTTAAGATTTGCTGCATAATATAGTATATAGAATTAAGTTATAATGTACTAACATTTTGCCTTTGAAAGAGGTTTTCATCCATATCAGGATTCAAGTTGCTCATCAACATTCTTTCACGTCTAATAGATTATAGTTTATATAAATGTGCTCAACATTGCAAAATGCAAATGTGCAAAAACATTGAGACAGTATTACTGTCACTTTAGAAAAGATGTTCCTTGGGGATCATATATGAACATGTCAATTAGCTTGCATTAAGCCACCTGCTTTGTAAGTGGATTGAATAATAAATACCTTCAGTTTCTCTTGTCTTTGTCTTTCATGATCAGATTACGTGTAAAATGGTTTACTGTAAACCTAGAAGATAAACTCTTATGTTTACACTAAAAAAATCCATTTATGAATATTACCTTAACTAATTTGATGCCTGTTTCTGTATGGTTAAAGCTGCTTCCCTTTTATTTTTTTTTTTTACCTGTTAGTAAGTAGCATTTGCAAGTACAGTGTCTATTGCTGGCAACAAATTTCACACCTCTGGCACTGAGGCTTTAAACAGAGAGAAATTTTATTCCAGCATGTGTGATAAATAGACCTTTTCAAGCTTAATTGCATTGCTAAAACTGAACTTAAAACCACTTTGCGCTTGTATGATGGGGGATATGGGAGAGAGGCAACACAATTGACCTGCTTCAAAACCTGACTTGGGTTTATGCTTAAGCTTCTTGAACATTCTGGCTATAGGAAACTGAAAGTGACTGCAAAGTTGAAGCGGCATGAATTTATTCATTGCTAAGAATGAGTAAGAGTAACTGGAAGGACTGAACAGATACTTTGTGTTTTCCAGTGACTGTTGAAAAGAAGTTAATTGACCACTAATGCTTGAAGACTGATGATAGTCATTTCTAAAAGTTTCCAAGAAGGTACTTGAGAGATACGGGATAAAAAAAACCCAGGGTCTCTGAAGTAACTGAGACCCTGGGTATGTGATAGATTCTATTTTGGCTTCCTTACAGGACAGAGAAGCACAGGTTTGGGGGGATTTTTTTATTTTTTTATTTTTAAGGAAATATTTTGTGGGTCTAATTTGAGTGCCTGGTACTAGAGGTATTTTAGTGATCCATGAATTGATTTGTTATTTAATAGCTACTGATACTGTCTTGCTTTTAAATGTATGCATAACATTGTAATGTGATGCTGAACACTTAGGTATTTGTCAGGAATCACGGTGTTCTGATCTTAATGCTATTGCAGGGGCTAAAAAGCTGCAGCTTACTTCTGTTCTAGAAGGTTGTGACTTAACCATAGTTTAAGGGAAGGAAAAGGAATAGGCTTATCATTTTGAAAATTTCCACCACTTACTGTGCTTTATATGCTTAGATGCATTGCCTTAAGTTTTCTGCAGCATCTTTGAAGATAAGATTCTCAACAGTATGCATCAAATTACTTTTCATATAAAATTCCATTGTCAAAAGAAATCCTTTTGTATGCAATAAATAAAATGTTAGACTGGTATCATTCAAAATCTGTTTCTTTTGCAATTTTTTTCCCCTTCCCTTGTTTTGCTCTTGAAGTCTTGATCCGTAAATATTTTTGTTTACACGTACTAATTACTGCAGGCACTGCCTAAGAAAAAACTTAGTGAAGGATCAAGCATTTAGCTGAAGTTAATTATCCTGCTAAATGCAGTTATCTGGAACCTTGGAATTCAGTCCTTACTTTAAGAGACTGGAGAAGAATTTTAAGTAAACTTTTCTGTCGTTTAGGCAACTACGGTAACGTTGAAGTTCCTGAATCTTGGACTCGTTATTAAGCCTCCTGCTGCCTCTTCGGCTGCCTCCCCCCAGCTGGGAGCGGCCGTAACTCCCCGGCCCGCGGCGGGAGGTGTTTGGATTGCCGGTGGATTTTGGGGTTAAACTCTCCCGCTCCGAGAGTTGGGGCTCGGCCCCGCCCTGAGGGCGGCGCTGCGCCGGCGCCACCGGAAGCGGCTGCAGCCGTTTCCTGCTGGGGCGGGGCCTGTGCAGACGGACCAATCGGACGCGTGCATCGTACGAAGTTGTCCAATAGTAGAGCAGAAGAGGGTTTAAAGGGAGCCGCGGTAGCGTGAAGGAGCGGTCACCGGTTTGGCTGGAGAGCGGTGGGGTGCTGTGTGGAGCGGCGGCCGCGGCCCCCCTTGTATCTGTGCCCATGGCGCTGCCGGTGACACGCCGTGCCCCTGTGAGTACCGCCACGGGCGGCGGGCGGGCCGGGGGGCGACAGAGGAGCAGCCGGGGGGCAGGGGTGGTGCGAGAGAGGAGCCGCCGGCGGCCAAGGGGCCCCGGCGCTCTTTGCCGTCAGGCAGCGCGGGGGCCGCGGGCTGGCCGGGTGGGGGTGAGGGGTGGCGGCTCTCGGCTCTCAGACCGGCCAGGACCCC
>VZTT01017737.1:4247-17121 GCA_013400855.1 Buphagus erythrorhynchus | reverse complement strand
CCACAATTAAATTCTTCTGTTATTTAATATATTTGTGCATAATTTTTTGCCAAAGATGCCAGGATCTCTGGGAGTTCCCAGTAAGAGGAACAGTTCATAACTAGGGCTGCTAAATAAGAAAAAATATGAATGACAGGTTGAACTGCAGCTCCTTTGTCAGACTCTTCTCTATATTTTAGTTATAGCACTCCACAAGCCTCTTTTCAGTAACAATGATTCTGCACCTGCCTTCTGAAATGAATGTCAATGGTGTCAGGGCATAATCTGGTTCCACAACCCTTAGTGATTTGAAATAGGTGTAGGCATGCATATTGACTATGTTTTCAGGTTGAGACCCTGATCTATTGTCATGATGGAAGGACGAAGGAAAGGAGTGCTGGTGGCCAGGCTTCAGATAAAGAGTCTTTCGTATGAGCTGCCTAATTTCCTGAACACACTGTGTGAATATCTGTGTGGGAGACAAAGGGGATAGTTGATGGAAATAGCAGAGTTCATGAAGCAGTCTTTCTGTGCTCAATTTCCCTACCCAGAGCAGGCAGCTATTTTCTAGCATGTCAAGTAAAGGCGAGTTTCTTCCAGAGTTATGCATTTGTATGAACATTTCTACTAATTTTGCCTGGGAAGAAGTCTGTATTCAAGCCCATGGGAAGACTTTCATGCAGATGGTGATGTGGAAGCCCCTAGAGTCAGGCCCTGGCAACTGAAAAAGCTGCTTCTTCCAGGTCTTTGCAGGAACAGAAGTGTTGTACTAGTTTGATACCTCAGCATCCAAGCCCTATGAACTCAGTAGAAGACTGTCATTTCAGATGCTTCTCCAGAGATATGGGAACCTGAACAAGCAGCCAGAAAACTTTTAACTGAAGATGTGAATTCACTTATTTGCTGCCTCTTCAGGACTCTGCAGCTGTCTCCTCTGGCACTAGCTGCTGCATTGATTCCAAATCCTTAATAGCAAAAGATTCTTATTGTTGTGGAGGAGGAGTCAGACAGACACCCAGATGCTAATTCTCTTGCAGCTTTCACTGCATTTTTATGGGTGCTAAATGTCCATCCTCCATCAAGGAATTTATGTGATTTATTAACCTTAGCTTTTCAGTTCCAAGGAGTCCATTCTCTTTCTTTAGACCATTATCTTACTTTCTCTGATATTGTGCCAAACTCCCAATACTCAAGGCATCCTCCCTCAGAAGGATGGTTGATTTTTTTTCTCCGCACCCCTGCTTCCCCAATTGTTCTATATGGGCAGAATTCTGATGGACAGGGTTGATTTTCTAATATTCTAATATCTCTTTTCTACCATGTCAGCGGAATAAAGGCTAGTGGAGCAGAGATATTTCTCGACATTTAGCACCTGCTTGCTACCTTTTCGATTCTATCATTCAAGGATTCACTGATTAACCTAAAGAAAGCATAGTATATAACATGCAAGGCCACGCACGGAACTTAAAGAATATGTCAGGATCACAGTGTTTTCTTTCTCAGTGGAAGGGACTGAGGATTATTTGGAACAGCTCAAACCAAGCCTTCCGTGGTACATTACATTTAGGAAATGGTGAGATTCTTGGTATGCTGGGGAAGTGTGTACACAATGGATGCCTTTGATGATTTTTCTATGGAGAGGAGCTTCAGTAGAGATCTCTCAGCTTTCCCAGATGGACACTTTGTCACCTGTCAGAAACAGTGCAGTGGAGAACCAAGGATATGGTTCTCCAACTTTTTTCCTATCCTGGATCATGTTAATTTTAACTCCTTGAGAATACTGAGGGACCTGAATAAATAGATATGGTGCTTCATTGTATCTTTCTCAGCATTTAGAAGTTTAAGCATTTAGGTTTTGGCTAGCCTAATGGCTTCTTGGAACTTCCTAGTATTACTTCATGATGTCTAGAAGGTCAAATAAACTACTTTTAAAATAGCAAAATCAACTGATTCTGTAATTACACTTAAGTTGTATCTAAGTCAGTCCATGAGAGTGTCTGCCTGAAGTGAAGGCAAGAATATACTATTGTAACTCTTGAGGTATATTACCACCCATAGATGTTCTCAGCTATGCCCTAGAGAGCCATCAGCTTGTGCTGTGTATATGTTCTTAATTTTTTTTTGCAGTACAGATGTTGATATAAAAAAAGTCCTTGCTTCACTAGCTGCAGACAACTTTTGCATCTTTACTCAGAATTAAATTGTATTCTTCAACCCCACAGCCTTGAAAGACCTCTTGATCCCTCTGCAGCATAACTATGTTCTCTCCATCTGTAGTCTACATGCTCCTTGAGATTTGTGTCTAGGCTGCCTGTGAAAGATAATTAAGAGAGGCAGATCATATATCCTAGAGAGCAATCTGTATCTGTTTATACATATACCGTAAGAAAATTTTAGGCATCCATAGGAAAACAAAAAATAAGTATTGGTACTCTAAATTACTTGGGTATATATTAAAACCAAGTGGCAGTTTTGTCACAAGAGAAATCTAAGCTCTACTACCTCTCAAATAAATTTTACTCCAAAGTGTTGTGTAAGCACTGGTTATTTTCCTGCTCTTTTGAATGAGTATGATATAACAGAACTGTATGAAACAGGGGTAAATCTGGTCTGCTATCTTCTCATTACCCTCCTTTCTCTGAATGGATATAATAAAATAAGCCCCTTTAGCTGACCACTCTGTGCTATAGTGAACTGTTACCAGAATAATTCGATGGAAGAGCAGGGATTTTTCTTTTAGGTGAAAGACTATTAGGAAAGATTCAATAGAGCAGTATAAAGCCGAATTTAGTAGAAATTAGTACGTGCTCATTATCAGAACTGTATGAGAAGAAACCTTGTTAAATGAGAAATGATTATAAGCACAGACAGGTCATATTGAGCACTAGAAATCCAGGGCTACTTATATATATTTGAGGTTGCAGGCATAGGTTTGTAGAGTTACAGCCTTCTGTATAAATGCTGAATACAGTCATTCTAAGCAAAGTTAAAAGTAGGCCTTTTAAAATGATGTCAAGTTCATGGGTTTGAGTTATTTAGCTGCTGAAAATTTTTTGAAGTGCAAGAGTGTACATCTAAAAAAACAATTATGGATTTCTAACAACAAAGATTTTTTAGAACAGATAAACAGTTTCTGGGAACTCTGTGTTCTAAGTCAGTATATTATCATCCATAGACTAAATTTAAAGGGTTGTTTACCTTCAGCTGTGGAACAGCTTTGATTTCATATATGCCTGCTTAACTTCTGTCTTTGCTTCAATGCAATTCTTCATGCTGAACATTTGCATTGCTGTGTTATATATTCATGATAAACATAAAGCAAACTTGACTCTGTACATCCAAGCATGTTGGAAAATATTTTGTATGTGTAAGGAAGCGCTACTTTTACTTCCATATTGCCTAACACAAGTACTGATTGCAATTTGAATTAAGAGTCAAGATTATTTGCTGTAAGCACAAGGGAATTCGTCAGACACTAGAACAGTATTTGCAAAGCTGAAGCTTTTCTCCTCAAATTATCTACATCTTCACATCATGCCATAAACTAATCCATAATAGGGTGGAGTTTATAAAAATCTATTTTGTGAGCAATCTAGTCTATGTTTGTCCAACAGTGGATTTCTTTCTCTGAAGTATGTGACACCAACCACTGTTCACTGTAGTCACTTTGGCATTTATAAAATCTCTGATGTTCTAGAAAACAGTGAATCAAGCTTGAATTTCCTATACACATACACTTTAGTCAGGCAAACCTGGATTCAGGAGGAACTGCTGCTTTCTTTTGCATTCTAGAAGCATGATTCTCAATGGAAAAATCACAGAAAAATTATTTTAAATGCTAATGACACAAGGCATTCTTCATCATCAAAGCTGTTAATCTGTTGTGTGGCACTTGGATGTTGTGAATTGATGGAATATCTTTCTAACCTGTGCTTGTTTCCCCTGACCTCTGGGTGATGACATGTGGAGATATGGTTCCAGGTGTTTTGATGTAGGAGTGAGATACTATCTAACTAAAGCATATCTCCTGGGCCTTCAGATGTAGTAACCTCTTTCTCTTCCTCCTCCTCCTCATCTACCTGCACCCTATACTTGGTGCACAAATGGTAATGTCTCATTCCCTTTGTAAACTCCTTGGGCAGAGGGACCTATCCTCTTGGGTCATTCTGTAAAGCATCTGTGGAACCACAACGGCATGTCAATAATTATGATAACATTATAATAAGTCACGGGGGAGTGCTAGTCAACTCTCATGAGTTACAATCAATGCTGTGTGCTGCAGAACTAGGAATGCTTTTATCTCCTTATTTGGTTTATAGATAGCTGTAATAATGGACAGACACCTGCATAAGGGATGTAACAAGGACACAGGGTATCAGTGGTATCAGTTCCCTTTTTAGAGTAAGTGCCAAAATGGCTAAAGGTATAGTTCCACTTTTCTGAAAATGTTTCCATGCTTGTTTGTTCAATGAACTCCGTCCACTTAAATCAGAGGTAGTTCAACTGCAGAGGAATTAAAAGGAATTGTAAAGAAAGGCAAGGAGCACCAAAATGCTTTTTGGTGAAGTTGTCTGCTGCTTGTCACTCAGAACATAACAAAGTAAGTAAATTCAGGTCTTAGAAATTTGTGTTCACAGTTTCAAAAATCAAAATGACAAGTAAACACTTCTTGAGTTTAGCTGTGGTGTTTTTGTAGCAATGCTGTTGTTACACAAAAAAACTAACAGAGGGCAAATGAGATACTCAATATTTTCCTATTGCCATCATCATTCTTTGTAAATCATCAAGGAAATGCTTCTGTCTTTTCTTGGATTACCAAAAGAAAAAAGAAAAAAAAGAAGTCCACTGAAATACCACAGTTCTGGTAGCTTTGCTAACTAGTTCAGCAAACTGTTCTTTCAGTAATCATAACCGAATTACCACTGGCAATTGGAAAGGTTGAGTTTGGTTTTTTGTTGATTTTTTTCTTTTTTTTTCCTTGGATGGGGGAGGGTATATAGTTGCTGAAAGGTCTTTGGATTTAAACAGAAGACATTCAACAGTAACAATAGTGTATATGTTTAAAAAAACTGCTGGAAAATGTAGAATAAAAGAAGAGGGGGGAAGCAACCACCCTCTGGCAGATGTTCAAGTGCGTGTTGAGACAGAGCAGCAAGTCAGTGAAAGGCAGGAGTTGCCTGCTCAGTGTTGTGACTCTGCAGAAGTCCTGAAGTGACACATGCATCACAGGGCTGTCACAGTGCTGACACAGGCCAGGGGTCATGGTTAAGAGCTGGGTGTTGCTGGAGAAGGCTGAGGAAGCAGAGGTGGCCCCTCTGTGCTCTGTGTGTGGGTCTGTGTACTCCTTTCCCGTCAACGCTGGCCCAGCACAGCCAAAAAAGCGGTTCCTTGGCAGGGCTTAATGGCAGGATGATGTAGTCTGTTGTGACTAGTGCATTCCTTTCAGGTTAAACTAGGGAAATGGCATTGTGTTAAAATTCCAAGTCGCATGAATGTTTTATTGCCACAAGTGCATTCAGGCCTCAAGGGGAGTGTGTGTGGTGGGGAAAGGAGGAGGGAGGGTGGCTTAGTGACTCGAGAACTATCAGAAGAACACTTCCCCTGGAAAATTTTACCCGGCAGGACCAAGCTTACAGGCTGCAATAGTCACTTAGACAGGTTTCGCTTTTCCTAAGCTGTGGCTGTTTAAAATCTCTCAGTCCAGACAATTAGCAGCTGAAGAAAATATGACAAGACACACGCAAAGAGGTTGGGAGGTGGAGGGAAAGGAATGCACTGGGAGGGAGCCGGATTGCCTTCTGTAAGCTGCCAGACCTCTCCCCCGTCCCCCTCCTGCTCTGCTGCCCCAGCCCATGGCCTGGGACGAGGGGGGAGGTTTTTTCCCCCTCCTTGTCTGCTGATGCCCAGGAATGATCTGTTAACTGTACACCCCTGGCTGGGAGGCCAAAGCAGCTCATGGTACTGTATGTTACCATTACTACTCCCTCATTCCTTTTTACATTTTTTAAACATCTCTTTGTATTAATGGTTGACATGACTCCGGAGGAATTAATTTTAAAGTGCAAAAGGACTAAGTAACAAAACATAACAATACTGCACATTTGTGAGATTTTATTTCTTTAAGGGAATAAGCTTATCTTTCCAACTGGCATTAGTTGTAGTAATAACTTTTAAGCAAAGTTTAAACAGGATTGTCTGGTAGAGCAAGAATCGGCAACTTGGAGCAACAGTCCTGCAGATACAATCCTTGGAAAGAAACTTTGTTTTGAGTCATACTGGATATTTTCAGTGTCTCTGTGTTTTTATACGGTCTCAGGCTACTCAAGTCATGTGTCATGTGTGATTTTAAACTGATTTTAATAAATAAATTACTGTGAAGTCTTCAGTTCAGAGCTCTTTGTAGTGTAAAATTATAATATATCTAATACTGTAATTGGTTTTATGTACAAATTACTGGTGATTAGTATGAAAGTATTGTGTGGCTATGTATATGGAAGTGTAGTTGGAACCTCTGTGACATTTGTGGGTTATCTCAATCTCTAAAAATCAGACTATTTTTACAAAATTTAGACACCTGTGTTTGGACAATTTTGTCATGGAATTTGTGCACATGTGTACACAAATAAGCCAACTCACTTAGGCTTTTTGCATGTATTCTTGGGAAATTGCTGAAGTCAAAGAAGCAGCAAGGATGTAAATGAATACTGATTAGGTCTCTCATGTGACAAAATGCTCTAGACCTATATATATTTATCTAATCATCTTAGGGTGCAAAAATGTTGCTGTATGCATATTTGTGTTTACAGAAAAAATCGCACAAGTGATGTGACAGGCTTTGGTTTTGCAAGTGAGAAATGGTCACAAAGGTCACAAAGGTCACAGAGATTTAGTATCTTGCAGTCATTTACAATAACCATGTCACTTCAAAGTTTGTCTATGGTCTTAAGTTTATTGTTGCTCACGTCAGTATTTTTACTCCTAGGTGGTTTTCTTTCTTGCAAGGGTTCATTCAGGCCATGTACTATATAGATATGTATTTGATTTCTGAATTATATGCTATCAATGATATCAAACTTTTTATGCAAGAGTAAATAAAAACTAATGATGCTTAATACTGACAGATTAGCATGGAAAGTAAGCCTATGGTACTTAAAATAGAAAAAAAAAAAGAATAAAAATAAGAGGAGCTTCTTCCATCCTATGTGAGTATGTACATAGCCTCTCTGTACATGTATATGTTTGCATATGTAATTTTTTACTGATGTACTGATGTACAATTTACTCTTCCTGGATTTTGAAGTTAAAAATTAGTGTACTACATCTTAAAAGCAAAGAAAAACACAAGACTTGTTTGAAATGTTTTACATTATGGAGCAGATGCACACACTAATTTCCCATTTTTCTATGTATCT
This sequence comes from Buphagus erythrorhynchus, assembly GCA_013400855.1. Classification (NCBI taxonomy): domain Eukaryota; kingdom Metazoa; phylum Chordata; class Aves; order Passeriformes; family Sturnidae; genus Buphagus; species Buphagus erythrorhynchus. The sequence continues at coordinate 9,730 of VZTT01017737.1, read as the reverse complement.
TCCAGAAAATCCAGTTATACTGGACATTTTTCCTTTAAAGAATGTAGCACTAGGAAAGAAGAGAAATCCCCAAAACACCTATAATAAACCATATCCTGTCTTGTCTATTGCAAAGAGCTGTTAGGACATCTATATTTGGCTTTATGCTTAATTCTTTTGCTTGCATAAAATGAGATATCTTTGCCAATAAAAGATGTTAATCTGATTAGTTCCCATTTATGAAGGTTTAGTGGTGGTGTTTTTAAACAGTTAAATCGACAAGGCTTATGGAAGGTTATAAACTCAACAAGCAGTCAGCCATAAAGGAAAAGAATGATTTACAGACAGAATAATTACTTCAAATTTCAGAAACCCTCATTAACACCTTTCATAAATTCTAAACAATATGCATTTTAAATATGAAAGAAATTTCAAAGTATGTTCAGTACAAACTCACTAACAGTTTGCACATGATGGCCTGCAAACGAAAATTTTAAAAATTACTCTTATTGAAGATATGTGTTCTGTGATCTACGATCATATAATGTATGTAAATATATTTATGCTACTATTTGAAACTGTTAAAAGTAATTTCCCAAGTCAATTGCAGTAAATTGTAACACATTTCTAAAAACTGTGATGAAGAAAATTTTGGAAATTCCCTGCAATCAAATTTCTCATATCATTCTCAAAAGAGGTAGTTTGACAGACAGTCAAATTTAGCTACAAGTCTGATGTCAAAATAAAATAAAGTTCTTTCATCATTTTTACAACTGAAGATGTTTTTCTCTATATGCATAGCAATGTTCAAATACAACTAACTTTCTACTCAAATCAGAGCTAGCACTAAATTCATTTTGGAGTCTCTTGTCTCAAGCTGAAAAAAAGGTAGAGAACCATTTTGGTTTTTGTGTTATATTATGAAATGAATAATGTGCAATACACAATGGTTGGGAATTTCAGAGAATGTGAAGCATTCATTGCTAAGCATTTTTTGGATTTCACAAAACAGTGATACTGGTGTAAAAATGAAGTAATTAAAAATAATACATTGAACATGAATATTTTTGCCTTTTGATACTTTGAAATACGCTAATTCAGACTTTTATACTTTAGCTTGCAAATATAAAGTAGAAATTAACCCTATATTTTAAACTGATGCTTCCAATGTTGGGTCTTCATGCCCCTGCCCCGTCATCTCCACAACCAAAAAAAAAAATTTGAGGAACATATATGTACATACACACAGACCTAGCATAGCTCTTTATACACATGTCTATATACACATCTCTAAGGTCTGTATATCCATGTACATACTCATCTAATTATGCTACTATAAACTCAAATGTAGACTTGTTTTGACCTGTTTAAATTTTGCTATAACTACGTTGAACTAAACCAGTAATTCAGTGAACAATGACTCAAAATATGATCTGGTCTTGTAAGTTTGCTGAGCCACACAAATTACCTCCATCTACTTAGCACAACAAATGTGAGGTAGAACATGTAAGCAAACCCGCTCTGTCACTGTCCACATTTTACCTCAGGTTTGCAGTGGGTGATAAATGCTCGTGCATTTAGGTATCATTGTTAAGCGGAGATGCAACAATTTTTTAAACCATGATAATGCCTAGGAACTCAAAACTAGATTTATATTACTGTGAGTAGATCTTATCTAAATATGTCTACATTTTGGTTTTGAACTACTGTAATGATCCATTTTTAGATGAATTCATGTATTTTGATGCAATTTTCGTAATAAAGACAGACCTTGAAAAGTGATAATTTTATCATATTTGTATTAACTTATAATCATTAAAAAGATTCTTATTTCTAATAATAAGACACCTTAGATTGTAATTTTGAGCATTTTTTCTTAAAGGGTCTTGAGATATAATTTAAAGATGAGTTTTATCACTCTCATGTTTGTGGTGTGCATACCATGTCAAGACAAGTTAATCAAAAGAAAAAGGTCTTGAAGACATGAAACTGAATATTACCAGTTCTACAGTTCATCCTTTATGTGGGACTTTAAGCCCAGTCTTCATATACCATGCTCTCACTTGGCAGTCAATACTAACTGAATTAAAAAAAAAAATTAAAAATCAGTGACTTCTTATCACTTAGCAATACTTTTTTCATGATTTCATCTCTGTTAGAAATGTGGATTGAGGTTTTCTGTGTTTTCAGTATATTCTTTTACACTTTGGTTAAAATATTTCTGGCCGTTTTTAGAATGTCAAAGAATTACAATATTGTTTTCCCATATAGCTCAACCCCCATAACAATCTATAGCTTTAAACACTGTTATGTAAATAATTCTTGTTAACAGATTCCTTCAAGGCTGATTTTGAAAAAAATATTATTTGGATATTTGGGCTATGAATAAGCTAAGTATTTAGGCATAAAGTGAGGCTTTGTATGTTGACACTTAACATACTTGGCTTATACATGTAGTCTGAATTAGGAAAGAAAATGAGAAATAGACAAAGAAATATGTACGTGTATCTACAGGAAAAGTTTGACAGAAAGGTACATAATTATCTATTTTACATAAATTGATTTGTTATTTCGTTGTTGACTTTGTGGCAATATTGTTAGTTTGTTAGCTTTATTAATTAAAAGAATTTGCCATCTGACTGTGGCTGCAGAATTCAGTGGCAAAATCACAGTTGCAAGGACCAGAAATAAAATGTAAACTCGAGCAATGCACGTATGTTTAATTTCTTTTAATTCTATTTGTTCTTAACTCATTCAGAAAACAAACAAACAAACAAACAAAAAAAAGAAAAAACAAAAAACCAAAAAAACCCCAAACCAACCAACCAAACAAAAAAAACCCTGCTTGTAGGTATCAGGTATTCAGAGTATTGTGAAGATAAAATTTCCACAGTAGTTCTTGAAAGTGTCCTATTCTTGCCTTGTAGAATTGTTTCCAAAATTGCCTTAGAATGTAGACTGTCTGCTAGTGAATTATTTCGTTACTTTTGGCCTGTTTCTAGCTGTTTTCTTGTATTTTTAGGAAGCACATAACCTCAACCAAATAAAGGATTTTTAGATCCCCACAGAGGACAGTGTGGACCCATGAGCAGACCTAGTGGTATCCTTTCATGCGGGCAGTATGTGTTCAGCAGATTGGTGCTCTACTTTCTAAGGCTTGGATATGAAGTGTAAGACAGAAATACACACTTCTGCATCTTCTGAATGTGGACTAACCTTGAAGTTCCTTGGCACTACAGCTGACAAACTATTAAGGCCACTTTCAGGCACTACTTTTTACCTGCACAAACCCTAACCCCCACTCACTTCAGTTTTATTAAAAGGCCTGTAAAAACATGCTTAAAACTAATAAATAGGTTTCTCCAGGGAGTAGGCTGTCTTTAACAAAGAGAAAGAAGCAAACAAACGAGTTGCTCGTTCCTTACAGGGAAATTGAAGTAAGGTAATAAAATGCTTAGAAATAAATTAACATAGCTCTTGTTTTGATTTGCACGTGAGATGGTTTTCACAGCAGAAATATTGCATAAACACTGCCTCTTGATTAGTGTTATCTGTGGTGGGATGAGCAGGGATAAGGACAATGAAACATGGGCCAAGTTGTGCTGATTTACAGAGTAAAATGCATACTCCTCCCTTTTACATGTCTAGTGTTATCTAAAGGAATAGATTGCACGTTGAAAGACTTAGGGTATTAATATTTAGCTTATTTATTTAGCTAGCCTTTCTCTCCTCTCTGAAAAGCAGTGGGTGCTTACCTCATCCTTGAATTGGTTAACTGGCACAGACATGGGAGCCACCACATAATGCCACCACATAATTACAAGTGTAAATTACTAGCCTCTTTCAGTTCCAATACTTTTCTTTGGAAGCGCTTAATCAATCTTCAGGAATTTTAATTGAAAAAGAGCTATGTGTAGAGCTTAGAATGACAGAAACATAGGAAAAATAGAAATGCAGAAAAAAAGAAATGAAAACCCAAAAAATGCTGGATGTACTATTGGAGAATTTTACTGCACTTCTGTTCTATCCAATAATATATCATCTCCTCAGCCTGTCCTGGTGTCCCATTTAATTTGTATCAAGAATATGATGAAAATTTTAGAAAGAGTCAATTGCAAAATAAAAGTTAAATACTTCTCTTTTTAGGCCTCGAAAAATTTGTATAATGTAGGAGAAAGAGTTTTTTATATAAATGGCCATATTCAGTAACCAAGATGTGTATTGGCAATGTTCTTACTTCTCATAAGGCAAATCGTGTTCACTCTCTTTTCTTCTTCCATTATCCACAACCAAATTCATTCCTCATGCCTATAAACCACCTTGATTTATTGATCTTGCTCTAAAGACTATATATTCATATTCTGTCACTAATAACATGTTGATTTAATGTTAGGATTTTACTGATATGCTGCCCATTTACAGTAACAGGTAAAACTGTTGCGTATTTAGAACCAGCTGGAAGTATGGCCTTCAATAATATATTTGTCACAACAGTGTCTCTTGAACAAAGATTCTTTTTTTTTTTTTTGTCTCCATGCTTTGTCTCTTGGGATTTTTCTGTTCCTCCAGGCAGCAACTTCTGTTGCAATATTCTGGTACTGATTAAAACATTATATACTGTATTCAGTGGCTCTCCATCTTAGTCATTAGTGTGTGGATATGCAAAGTCTCATCACACTACTGGTGAAATGGTATTCCTGCCAAAGTCCTTAAGCCTTACCAATAGTTGTACCTGAGTTCCTTAGTCCGCACAGGTGTCTTCTCTGACTGTGTCTCATAAATGTCTTCTGCTTCAGAAATCCTCTTCTTGAATTTTTTTTTTTTGTGCTACTCTTATGAGTGTAAGGACCACCTGCTGATTTATCCTTGCATTTGCTCTGTATTTCTGAAGGCATGCATGTCTGTCAAGGGTTCTGTTGGTGCTAATGAACCACAGCAGGATCTTTCAATGAGGAAAAGATCTCACAAGCATCAACCTGCAGTCTAGGATGGTTTAGGTAAAGAATAAAAATTGTTAGAGGAAAAAGACAGAAATTGTCTTTATTAAATAGGGAAAAGTATTGAAAAGAGGACTGTACTTCCATCTCTTCCTGAACTTGCATCTGGTCTCAGTATCCAGTGTCCTGGCACTATCTCTGGGACTGAAGAACATGCAGTGCCCACTTTTATAAACTAGCATATTGTNGAGTTTCAGGGTTGCCTTCTAGCAGTCCCTTTGAACTACAGAAAAATTTCCACAGTGTCAGTCACATTCCCATATTGGTGGCATGTCTTTGATCTGTCCACTGCCTGTTGCAGATTTTCCCTATGACCTGTTAAAATTCCATAATTCTTAACCTTTCCTTGACAGTCACTGGCACTGGCCTGAAAAGGCAGTCTCAGTCTCATTGTTTTTTACAAGAAACATCTGGCTCTGGGCGCTTTCCATTAGCTGCACTAGTCATTGAAGTGTCTTTCACTTCTACCTCTTGTCTCTTCTCTCCCTTTGGCCTATCTTTTCAACT
>VZTT01017726.1:6865-26157 GCA_013400855.1 Buphagus erythrorhynchus | reverse complement strand
ATGATATACTGAGGACTACTTTAGTGATGAGTATTTCATTTATGAGGGAATTGGATTTCTGGCTGCAGTTTTTTCCTTCAAGTGTTAAGATATTCTGTCTGTAAAAAGCCTTCTTATATTCTCTGTAGAACATTTTCCTAATCACCACCAACCCTCAATATGTTCACCTTTGTATGATGCTGGTATGTATTTCTAAACTTGTTTCCATCTCTTCTGTCTGAATTTTTTCTGAGGTACACCATCTGAGTTGACCTCAACAGTCAGCAACGCTCTTCTTGATGCACTGGTCTTTCTTGACTGGATTTAACATTTTCTTTTACTTTAAATATCTGCCTGCCTTTGCAGGGACTCTATGGATAAATTCCTGTGATTATGTCCTCCAGTTTGCCATCTTTCTGTCAGGTGTTTTGTCTCCTTGTGCTCCTTTGCACCTGAAGTCTCTAATCTTACATCTACACTGCAACTTCTTTAGGACTCTGGTTAGTGTTTCCCTCAGCCTCAGATATTACCTCTTTTGACTTCAAAAATAAATCTCTCTAGTGTACACATGTGAAATGTCAGTTCCCTAACACCTGCATCTTTCAGTACATACATTCTCATCCTTCCTCTGACAGCACTCTCTGGATCACTAGCTGAATATCATTGTGGCTGAAACAGAGCTGTTACTATCCTCACCCTTCCCTCTCTCCAAGTTAATCTTGCACAAGGTCTCCTGCCATAATACAGCCATCCTGTCGATTCCTCAAACACATAATTCAGGTATCTTCAACTTAGACTTCTCTATAGGTCCTCTCCTAATAGCTCTATACAATAATTACAGAGTCTTGCAGTTTAGTGCATGAGGTAGTTTTTCCCAACCATCCATACAGATAAAAGTATTCTCCAAGCTCTTACCATCTTGGTTTCTTCAAATTCTGCCAAATGCCATCCTGTTGGATGGTCAAATAGTAACACGTATATATTAGCTACACTGCTCTTAATGCTTGGGAGGAGATTTTTAGAAATAATTGTGCAGGATTATGTTATCTTCAAATCCTTCCTTCAAACTTTCTTTGTGGTTGTTTTTTTTTTTTTTACCACTCTGTCAGTTAAATGCTGAGAAAACTGCTGTGCTACGCTCCCAGACCTGCACTTCCATTGGGTCTTCTGGCTCCTGGTTACACCTACACTGCAAGGTCTTTGGAGCAGGGCCAACTTCTTGTGTTTTTACAGTGCCACCCACAGCAAAACCCATTTTATAACTAGGACTTCTGGAGGACATCGACCAGTACTACAAACCACAGCAAAGCATCACTGTGGTAAGAGCAGCTGTCTCTGTCAGCAGAACTTTCCTTGCTGCAGAAGGGAGAGAAACCCTAGCAGACCTTTCTTCCCACACTTGTCTGCTGCAGCTTCTCTTAACAAAACAGATCTGCTTGACTTGGTGGCAGTTTCTCCAAGGGACACATCTGTCTCACCCTTTGAAGCCTGTCTAGCAACCAACCATCTCTTTCTTCCTCATCTGAGAAAGAACAAGGTAAAATTTTAAGAGACAGAGCAAACAAAAACTGTCAAAACAAGCAGGGTTAGATCCAGTGCCTATTATATTTAAAGGAAATGCTAAACTCACTGTAATGGGCTTTGACAAAAGTCCCCTGTTACAAAGAAAAACAGGCTGAAATTGGCCGAGTCATCTCAGCAAGAGGCAGAGCTCTCTTCCAGTCCCACCACTGCATTATCCAGCCATTCCCAGCCACCTGCTGGCAGTTCATACTCCCTCTCCAGGCTGACTTCCTGTAAAACTAACATATTCCAGCTGTTCTGCAGTCCCAGGCCTTAACCCTTGCTTCCCCTTTCTAAATACTCACTGTCTTCCTCTGCAGCTTTGTTTTTCCAAAGGAATTTTGTGTCATGATTTTTATGTAACTCTGTGATAAGGCCTAAGAGGAAAGGTGAACTGTTTAGATTGCAGAGTAAAATAAACAAATAAATAAGCCCCAAATTGGGATCTTCTTCCTTTGAATTCAAGCATGGGAATTCTGGCAGGGTGAATAAGATAAAAATAACAATCTCTTCTGGATCTGAATATTTTGCAATCACTTGGTATTTTAATTCTAATGAGAACATAAAAATAAATGATAAACAGGCCTTAAGAATTTCCCTTTCAAATTTATATCTCAGGAACAAAATTATTCCTTTCCACCCAAGTTTTATATATATACTCTATCCATACTTTTCATATATATATATGGATACAAACATCCTTATTCTAGTTCTGTAGGAAAAGTGCTGCTTTGGTAAATGTACAAAAAGCATATACAGCCTTAGTACTGTTGCCATGTGTTACTGGTCATCATGAGAAAAAAGTCATGGAAAAAACCCTACAGTTTCTTTATATAAACAAAGAAAGCCCTGTTTTGATTTCACTAAACTAAACAAAATAGTATTATGAGAATTTTTTAGGTGTCTTCTTGTCATACTCAACCAGACACAGTATCAAGAATGAGTACCTGTCCTCCATCTGTGGTTGTCTCCAATTAGGGAAAGGGTAAATAAGTTTTGCTGACATTAATTCTTCAAGAAGGTTGCTTTTCAAAATGTATTTTCACATCCTCAGGTACTGTGTGTGGCTAGTCATTGTAACTGTTTCAGTTCAAGTGGAATCTGTCAGTAAGTCAAATGCAGGGACATAATTTAGATTCTAAAATGTGAATCTGGGAGTTGATGGCAATAAAATACTCACACTTCTGGAAGAAACCTCTCAGCTGTAGGAAGTCTACAATGACTGTACAGACACGAGGATAACATGGTAACGTGCATTTAAACCCACCTTGCACTCCAGCTGTTCACATATGAAGAGTCCATTTGCAATCTGCATGTTGTGTCTGTTTTGTGACAGGACATATTTCAAAGTCATTAGCTGATATACCTTATTGCAGGACCAAGGTACTCTCAAATGCTTACACATGGAAAGAAGCACTTGAGTGAAAATATCCATGAGGGATAGCATTGACTTGCACCTTACTGGAGGTATTTACTGGTGTTTACTATTTACTTGCACCTTACTGGAGATATTTATATAAGACAAGACAGCTGTTAAAAGGAAAAAGCTGATTCAGTGCTCTCTATAAGGACTTAAGACATTTTAAGAAACAGCCTCATTTATTAGGAACAAAAAGGTTTTGGTGATCATCAGACATCCTAACAGGAGGCTAAAGTGCACTAGGCCTACATTTGAGCTTTCATGGTAGTTGAGAGTCCTTGTCAATCAATAAAGTAAAAATGATTGGAATAACAGTTTTTACAACACAGAAATAAAGCAACAAAATTCATTCAAATTCTATTTTTTTTTACTTGTATACAGTGATAGATATCTACATTCTCAACCTTTAGAAGTATTTTTTAATTTTATATTACTTCTAAGGGAACCAGAAACTGTACAGCAAGAAAAGCAATTACAGCATTGTATATCTATAGGAAGTACTTCAAGAGATAGATCTAGAGAAAGAAGAATAAAATGGATTACCTTAAAGCATGCAGAAATTGGTTCCGAAATGTTTCAAAATTTTGTAACTGTATTCTGAAGGCAAATATGGGAAATCCTATGCAAACAACAAGGAACATCCTGTGGATGAGGACTGATCTTCTCTACTGAGCCTATATCCAGAGGTTTTTCTCTGCCCTTAAGAAAGCTAAACAATGAGATGTGGAATATAATTTGGATGTTTATTTCTAGATCAGATATAAATTACTCCTTGGCTCCTTTTGGCTTTTGTAATTTGCAGGATTTAGATCTTGCCTCTTAAGTTTTCTAAATTCAGAGTCCATCTGAAACTTTTCACTATGATATGAACACCCTGTGAAAGAAGAGAGCTGATAGTGCCTATCAACCTAGAAGACAACTGACTTTCAAGACAGCTAAGATGGCAGTCACAAGAGATTTGGTATATGCTTCATTTGAAGATGTTAAAATTATATGTCTGAAGAGTGGAAATTTGAGAAGTATTGATTTTAACTCTGAGTTACAAATCTCTCCAAATAATTTTTGTATTTGATTCTTTAGGGAGACTTATAAGGAAAAGGAAAACATTAATTTCCTTCTTAGACTTCTTTTTATGTAAAGTGGTATACCAGTAAAATAGCCTTCAATTGCCACACCTTTAAATGACTGCTGGAGGTCCAAGATATGGGGATGCAGGGCAAGAGACATAACTTTGTCTATTTTTTTGAGTAACTGGTGACCTTACTCTAACCTGTGTCTATGTTGGTGATTATATCCTTCCAATATAATGTACAACCACAACATTTAACAGAGATGCTTTAATCAACTCTTGCTAAGCAATGTATCAACTACCACAAGCAAAAGACGATGAGACTTTACAAGTTGCTAAGTAAGGTGTTTGGAAGTATTTAAAAGACACAATCTCTAGGCTAGCTGGCAATTTTCTGAAGATATTTTCTAATTTTTTTCTGACTCAGACAGCTTCAGATGGTGATTTGGGCAGCTGGAACCTGGGGGCATATTTGTTTCATTACATACAATATTTTGTCAGCTGGAGCTGATTTTTTGTTAACATACAGATGGACACAGAAAACCTTCAAAGACCTTACAAATATATTTTGTTTTAAATGTAAATACCACTCTGGTATCATTAATAGTCAAGATAGCTTGTTTCTCTTCGCATTCTACACCTCATATGACAATAATCTCAGGGCTTTATTTTGCCTGATATAAAATTTCATTAAGCTTGCGGAGGGCTCTTTCTGTCTTTCCTGACTGATTCAGGTTTAATTGGCCTCTAAGGATAGTAAGCTGTTTGAGGGTTCTTTCAGAATCTGTGTTCCTCTGCTTCTTTGCCAAATATTTTTTATATCATCTAGTAATTTGTTTCTATCAGCCTCTTTTCTCCATTTTTGCTGCCAAAGCTGCTACATTTCTTCTCTCATAATTTAAGCATTTCCCTCCATCAGTGTTCTTGGAAGAAACACCATTTTTAGGTAGCTCCACCTTTTCTTTCAAAGTCCATTATGTTATGTCATAAAAAAAGGTTTAGTCAGAAGATTTTTTTTCTATTTGTCTCCACTCCAATCTAAGTGAATCTCTGTAATAGATGTGTGGGCTGACCATGCCATTTAACTTCTTTCCAGCAAGGCCAAACTGAGTATGAGGAAGTCGGAACATAATTGAATCTAAGATAGAGACAGGATGAAAAAAATAGAAAAACAAAAAACCCTATTATATAAGAAATTCAAAATTATAGACAAAAGTACTTTCTTTCTCTTTCTTAATAACCACATTACATTCTTGAAACTTTTTTTCTTCTTTCTCTCAGGGAAGCCTAGGATTCTTGTACGATTTCCTGCAAACTGAACTAAGAGTTTTGGTATCCTTCTGTATTTTCCTCATTTTTCATTCTCTTCTGTGTGGATATAGAAACCTCCATTTCAGCAATATTCTATTTCCATAAAGAGTACTGAATCTGTTATTTGCTTGCTGTATGTCTAATTCAGCTTTTATAGTTTTAGAAAGAGTCCCATTCTGCAGCAGTAATTAGCAGATCTCTAAGCTGGTAGCTCACAGTTTTTGGGCTGCCTTTGTAGCCAGTACTCCCCTCCTCCTATATGCAGCTTTATTTGTTTAACAGATTTCCAGCCATAAAGTTTGTAGCAGTCAAAGCCATCTCTTTTTTCAAACTGGGCACAACTACTCAGAGAGCCAAGCTTGGCCTGAGATAGATTCTGATTTTTCAGAGATGACACTTCATTTTTCAGTAGAGCAAACCCCAAATTTTGAACCATGACATCCTCAAATATGGTCACATGTTAATGTCATATTCTGATATTCAAAAGGCTTTTAAAATGGAAGAGAGAATTGCTCCAGAATTTGGTGAAGTTCTGGATAGTAACAGCAGAAATTTTATCAAAAGGAATTTAGCAAAAGTCAGTAATGCACTGTACAAAGTTTTTTTATGTGTAAGAACTAAAAATTGCTCAGAAAGGCTAAAACAATATCCTCTTTATACTTTCTACAACAGGGAGAGAGAAAAGACAGGACTCTAGAGAGATGAAAATTAGGGGAAATAACAGGGAAGAGATAGAGAAATAAAATGTTCAGTCAGAGAGATGACTGTCAAAAACAGTGTGCTTCTGATCCAAATGTGGCAGATGCTTCCAGTAAAGCAGCTGTCTCAAATTAATAAACACCTCGAATGAAATTCTGCATCTCCTAAACATCCAGGGGAACAAGATTCCACCACAATCCTTGAGATCAAATGAAGTAACTGTATAGATGTTTAAGACTGCCATTAGCATGCCTTCTGTAGTTCTTCTGGAAATGAAAAGAATGAGAGAGAACTAAAAAGTTTAACAGTTACATGCAAGTATTTACACTTACCTGGCTGAAGAGAATCAGGAAGGTATGTACTCCTAGCTCAGGTACTTGTACTCAGGTTTTTAGCTTGTCTTGGACCTTTCCATTTTTCTTCTTTGGCATATACAAATATTCCATGCTTCAAGAAATAGGGATCTAAGTTAACAAGCAATGATAAACAACAAAGCCCCACATTATCTCACAATCCTCAAATACGATACCTGTTTCTCAAACTGGTTTTGAAGTCTTGGGATTGTAAATTCATATTTCACTTGCCTGCTATGCACAAGTCACCTGCACACACTAAATGGACATATTCAAAAAGTGTGTTGTCAAACAGATGCTAAATGAGAAAAGAGTAGAAAAATTTTGGCCTCTGTGGCATTTTCCAGTTATGCTGCTTCAAGTGTTCCTCAGATTAAGCACAGGTTAAAATATACTCAGAGAAATGTCAGTTTAAATTGCAGGGATCACTAATATGTACTGAACACTGCACTTGAAAAACAAATCACATTTTGCAAGCACACACCAGTCTTTAAACATTCAGACTGCAAACTGTTTATATTTGACATGCCAAGTGTGGGGGGGAGGGTTGGTGTTAATTTTTTAGTAACTTAGATAACTATTAATTTTTTAAAAAATTTATTGCAATCCTTCACAGGTGTTTACATGCTCTAGTTCTGAAATCTACAATCTTCATAAGTATTTGTTGCTCAATTTTAAAACTAGTCTGTTTCTAAAGTATGAGAAAAGTCATGAACATTGAGAGAAAATTTAGAGCCCTTACCCAAAATAATAAAAGTGCCTCACCTGATTTACTTTTTGTGGCGTAATGCTGAACCGAGCTTTAATGTGGCAATCCCTTTATGATTTTTGTCATAAAACTTACCAAAACAAAAGGATTGTGTGTAAGCAATAAATTATTTATGAATTTGTAAATTTAATTATATATTTTCATAGAAGTGAGACTTTTCTCTACTTGTATAGGCTTTATTGCATGCAATTATATAGCTGAGATAATGCAATCTTGAATAAATTTTGAAACCTGTGCAATGACTGGAAACGACAGATTCATAAACAGCTTTTTTTACCTTAACATTCCCAGATGTAAAGATCCCTTGAAGTGACATCAGGCCAGTTAATTCTGCCCCCTTTTTACATGTTCAGCATTCAAGAACAGGGTCCTCAGTTTTGGGTTTTTTCACACAGTCTCACTCATAAGCAGGACAGAACAAAGTTTTGACCATTTCTACCCCAAAGCTCTCTGCCCTCCAGAAACAAACAGGAAGCATCTGTTGCTCTTGCTTGAAGAGGCAGAAGGAACAAAGAGGCTTCTAAGAAATTTGGAGAGCTGCAGAAGAGATAATTATTAAGGGAGGCTGAAAACAAAGGCAGTGAAGGGATTAACACTGGAAAGCAACAGTTCACCTTCCTTACTCTGCTCCTGAAGTTTGAGCTGTCCAGGATTATTCCCACTCACTAGTGTTCAGTATTGTACATGTACTGAATGGGAAAACTGTAAAATTTGCCACATCCTTCAATCCTCCTGCATTTGAAATATTTTTTTATAGCTACTTCTTCCTCTGAGGATTGTTAAGACTTTCAGGGAAGCTGGAAAACATCCCTCATCCAAAGCTCAGATGAGCAAATGCAAAATTGGTCACATAAAAAGCTAATTAGCTCAACTGAAAATGGAACTATTTTAATTCTTCAGGTAAATACTGACTGGGGAAGTAATTTTTTTTTTAAGGAAGTTAAAGAAAAGACCCAAAATGGCATTAAGAATTAATATAGTTTTAAAAGGTGTGTTATTTACAGAAAAGACTGAATAGCTCCTTTGGAAGCATTTCAAGCTGTTAAATAATTAGGTGTTTAGGACACATTACATGTAGTAAAAACAGCTACAAATGTACACAGAAAAATTATGATTAAATCCCATTATCTCAGACGGCAGCTTTGGCACAAATAAGCCCAGACAGAACTCTGGATGTATGTCAGGAACACAAGGCTGTGGCACCTATGGCTGCCTATGACACTGCCTCACGCCCCATGGCAAAACATCACTTAAAAGCCAAGGCCTGCACCCCTGCCCACGCCTGCAGCCTGCCTACCCTTCTCCTTCTCACCAGGACCTGGGACGCCCTTGGGGATGGTCCCCAAAAGCAGAAACATTCCTCAAACTGTGCTCCGTGTCCGTGTCGGTGTGCACAGGCCTGGGGGCTGTGCTGAGGGGGGTCTGTGGGGCCGTGCAGATTTGGGTCTGTGGGGCTGTGCAGATTTGGGGTCTATGGGGCTGTGCTGAGGGGGACCTGGGGGGCTGTGCAGATTTGGGGTCTGTGGGGCTGTGCAGATTTGGGGTCTATGGGGCTGTGCTGAGGGGGACCTGGGGGGCTGTGCAGATTTGGGGTCTGTGGGGCTGTGCAGATTTGGGTCTGTGGGGCTGTGCTGAGGAGGGTCTGGGGGGCTGTGCACTGTCACAGGGCAGCTGCCTGAGCCTGGAGACCAGCCCTCACCACAGCAGCGAAACAAGGCCTGTGCGGCTGGGCAACCCAGGAGTAACCTTTTCCTCAGGCAGTAAATAAAACCAGCGTGCAAAAGAGACGCAGAAGTGAAGATGCAAGCAAGCCTGATGCTGCCACAGGACCAATCCATACTTAGTTCCTAAGATAGACACAATATTCTTGTACATCAAACGAAAGGATTCAGCCAAAACATGGCTCAAGCAGCACAGTTCAAGCTTCAATGCATATCTGTTTTTCTCCATCATAAATCGCCTATAGTAGTGCAGATTTCCAGATACAAGTTTCATAAGTCCTCAAGCAATAGTGCATATTATGGCAAATCTCAGCCTAGCATGTAGGCTTCTGCTGGGATTATTGTAAATAGAACCTAGCAGGAAAATCACAAGATAGAGATGCACAGGTCACTAAAGAACCAAAAGGCAGCAAGGACTGCTATGAAAGCAAAATGAATGCCAAAAAGCCTTATGCAGCTCTCAATATATTTTTTGAGTCCTCTTTCCTTGCTTTATTGCATCTTGTCTGACTCATCAACAGGTCCCGTCCCCCCTCCCCAAATATCTGCAGTCACATTTGTCTGGAACCCATACTCCAGAAGGTTTCACTGGAACACCAGGGATTAGCATCCATGAACTTTATTAACTCCTACCATTGTGTGTCTCCACAGCATTCTGCAACCGTACTCTAAGTCATTATCCAACCCATCTGTTCCTACCTCTTTCCCACCATCCTCACTTTGTCTTCACGTTCACAAATCTTCCTACCAGCCCACAGGTACACTCCTTTCTTACCTGCTTGTTTGGTGTCTGGTACAAGCTGCTTTTTACCAGGTCACGTACCTCTTCCAGGTCTTCTTATCCACTCCCCCACACTGCTATTGAAAAGTATGGCTAAGTGCTGCCATACAGCCCTCTGTCTGTTTCAACCACACTTGAACATTACATATTTCTTTATGCAAGGCTATAGCTGAGGTGCCAACAGGGAGCCAATGTTTACATACTAAGGGATACAGGTGTGCCAGATTAGCTTGTGCTCAACACCTCTGAAACAGACAAAGAGTACAGACAGAAATAGCAGGAGCTCAGAAAAGTAGAAGGTCCCAGTGCAGGCTGCAGCCAAGCTAACAATGTAAGACATGGCTACTATCCTTTCACGAGCCATCATGTTCACCACTAAACCTTCCAGCACTACCATTTATACTACTAGAATCAGAGTCTAGTACCTTCTTCTAGAGTGAAGAATGGCTGACAGAATAAAAGAAAAGTCTCCAAAACCACAATGGCAGAAGCAATAAGATCTTTTTGTATTCTACTACTTTCTCGATATACTGATACTGATTCATGCAGTGGCCTAGGCAGAGGACAGATATCAAAAATCAATTTAAGGAGTAGATGTAGAACAGTCCCATCTAACATCATCATGATGTCTCCACCACAGGGTAATCACAGGCACAGAATCACACTGATTTTCCCTGCAAACCTGTTGTCTTTTCTTTAGATAGCAACATAATGGAGTAGACTATTAGATTCTCTAGCATTTGTCAAATCAAAACATGTCCTGATGGAAGAAAAACATCCAGTTAGGAAGCAACTGTGATCAAGTAGCCATTTGTGATGTTTGTGCATAAATGATAAATAAAATTCTGTGAATACCTTACTTAGAGGAGTCGGTTCCATAGAAACAGGAGGGAGACCTTAAGAATGTGGGTACGTGGGTTAGCCAGCATATGTGAAAGTCAGGAACTCCTTCAGATCATGTAAAATTTCAGTGATATTTTGTCCATGCCTGGTACCCAACTCAACCCATCTCTCTCATGGTTTTTTTCTTGTCAGGGGCCACCAAGTTTCTTACCTGAAAGACCTCTACAGAGAAAGGTGTGTTGGATTACGTGATACCACTAATCAACTAATTCCTGCTGTTTGAAAATTATTTGCTATGGTGATCTGTCCCCCTATAAGCCTTGTAAAGATACTGTTCTTCAACGAGTTTTGTGGAAAATGCAACTATGTTACAAGATATATACAGAAGTAAATTTTGTTATCTGCAGGCATGCCAGGAGCATGGTCAAGATTTGAACTTTCAGAGGTTGTAAGAAAAGTGGTGCTCAAGTAACAAATAGTTCTAAATCTTGCTTTGGAACCTTTTCCTAGTGGTGTCCATCTCATATTGAGCTCGAAATCTGTGTAACTGAGTTTTCTGACAGAAGAGAAACCTGAGGAAGGAAGGTTATTTCCTTGCAGGTAATTTTCATAGCATTCTTCTGCCAACTCAGCAATAATAAGGTTTGAGAAGGGTACCAATTTGTACAAACAGAGGCTTCTACAGTGTCAAGATGCTAAAGTGAGCTCTGGAATTACAGAGGCTCTGTTTTGAGTCAGAAATGGCTTTTTTTTTCCTTAGTTCCAAGATGAAAGAAGGAATTGTATGTAAAATGACTTGTAAAAAATGCTTCCTTTTGATACAATCTTTTAGAAACTAGAGCATAGAACAACCTGATGCCAACCACTAGTAGCCAGCTGTTAGAAAATGGCTACTATTCCTGTCAAGACAGCCATGTCATCTTCTGCCCTTTTTTACAGTACATGCTCTACATACCTGGTGTTAATGGTAGTAGTAAAAATCTGGAGGAAAGAAAGCCAGCTGCTAATTAGTTCTTCACTTAAAGAAGCCAAGAACCACTCTTGACAGGTGTCTATTAGCTCCATTCCTTCATTCCCCAACACCCAGAACAACGTGTGAAAGCACGTATCAGAGCTTTCCTGAAGCCATTGGCCATACTGATTCCAGCTGCTCAAAATGCCTAAAACGAAGGCCTGATACTTCTTTTTAAGAAAAGCCCAAAAAAGTTTTCTACAGAGACCCTTGCTAGAAGAAAATCTGCATCATCAGACCAGAAATCTGGCTCCTCACAAGTCTTTCAGTGATTATGATATTGTCCTTAGTCATACTGCTCCTTGACCTGGAAAGTAACAATGATTAAAAGCTCTGTTCTCTGCAAGAATCAGTGTTAGTTTGCAACTTGCAAGGATCAAATCATTAGGAACAAACTCAATTCACTCAGAAACTAACACAATTCTGATACTATAGCAAGTGTATGTACAGTGTACTTACTGAAAGCTGAACCACTGACATTGGTAACACAGGATGCTCTCAAACTCATGCTCCCTTGCAGACCCAGTTTTAAGGTCTTCTTAATTAGTGATTACACAAGACTGCAAGAGATAAAAACCAACCAAGGATCTAAAGCCTACCAAGAAACCATACAAGCCAGAAGCCTAACATGAAAATAAGTATGTAAAATGTACAGACTGTACCAGTAAGAAGCAAGAAGCACGTCAAGAAACCATTGTCAGGAACCTATGAAGAACTGGAAAGTATTCTACAAAATGCACGCTTTTGTCTTGGTATCATGAATGCCTGGAGGACCAGAAAGGAGGCCATGAGGTAGCAACAATCCTAAATACACCGAAGATTTTAGGCTTGTGAATCTTGGCCCTGGAGGTGAGCAGGGAGCTTTCAGAAATTACTATCCCACAACACAAACACTATGGCTGTGAGCCATTAAGCAGACAGCCCTTAGGCTGCAGGCTTTCCGTGAAACTTCCAGAGTTACTTTCTTTCAAAACATCTACCTTCTGAAGCTTAACAACAAATCTTTCTATCAAATGTGCTACCTAAACACTAATTAAAGTAACCACTTGATGTAGTGAGCATAAAAGCTCCGAGAAATAAAGCAATCTCATCTTCAGCAATGAGACATCAAAACCCTTGACATCAAAACACTTTCATCCACAAACGAACATCAGTGAAAGTGTCATTCCATAAAACTTGTGAAAAGCAGTTTGAATAAAGAAATTGCCCTCTTCCCACCCACTTAAAATAGCACACTAATACAGCTACTGATGGCTAAGAGATGAGAAAGAGAACCTAAGTATTAGAAATATACTAATATGCTCTGTATACTAAAACAGCTTTTGAAAACCAAGCCCATTCACTTGCCTAAAGGAAGCAGATTCAGAGTATGCTAATATATTGACAACATCCATGGAACACTAGTCTAAGCAGAACAGTCCTCCCTGCTGCTGCTGCTGCTGCTCTCATCCCAACCAATTTCATCCTTTCATTTTATTAAACAGATGATTAAACTGATAGTGAATTAACTCCCTTTTCTCTGTACCTGTCAATTCCTGTTGCTCTGAATCTCTGAAAGATTTGCATAATTTTTTTTTTCCACCTAAATGCAAATTCAGAAAATCTTTCCTACATGACTTCCAGTTCCCATTTTTCTAGGCTGAACTTTGCCTGTTTTATCCTAAATTATCCTGGTCTGTCCTCTGTCATTTGATACTCCAAAACTTTAGACTTCACAAATAAAAGCTTTTCACTTTCATTAGAGCATTGCATACAATCATTACTCTCTTTAATCTCATGGTTCTCACTTAGTCACAGCTCCTTATTAATACTCCCTGTATTGTGCATGTGTCAGAGGACTTATACACAACCCATAGGATGGGGCCTATATATTGTTCATGCCCTGCTCAGCATGAGAGCAAAACATCACCACTACACCAACACAGCACATTTGTGTCCATGCACATACAGATGGGGGTTTGTGAGCGAGGAGGTGGAAAACTACCATCTCTGTGTCCACAAGGAAAGAAAACACTGTTTCTGCTTCCCACCACCTACTGCAAAATAATAAAACATCTCAGGCTATCAAGACATATTATGAAATGACACCTTGTTAGTTAACAAGAAGCACAGTAAACTCAAGTCAAAAGAAAAAAAAATAGTGTTTTATTAACTACCACACTGTTATAATACACTTTAAACGTACAATAAGGTAGCCTTTAAATTTGAGGTGGTTTTAAGAATAACAAATGAACAGATTTCCAAATGTCTGTAAATAGGTGAACTGCAGTAATTATTGTTGTACATTTTTTGAAAATGGTATAGCACTTACAGACTGGCTATATAACTTCATTTTGTACATTTTCTATAATTGAAAATATAAACAGTAATTAAAAAATAAAAAGAAAATTCAGCATAATAAAAAACATATATGTTTATCAGTTAAATGTACTGGATACATACAATTTTTAAGGGAAGAAGCAAAAAAGGAAAGATGGCTGATATTTAAATGCAGATTGACTAACCAAAAACTAAACAACAAACAAACAAAAACCTCATAACCCCCCTAGTTCACTATGACTATATCCATATGTTTGGGAGTACTGTCAATATGGAAGTGATTTTTCTTTTGTATTTGCATATGTTATATTTTACTGGTAATTTACATGATGGCTTTTAAGGCCCTGGCATACAGATGTTTTTTTGGAAAAAGATTTGATAAAAATCACTGCTGAGACACAATACACCTTATTTTTGGTCCTCCAATGTTCAAAAGAAGGGATATACTTCACTATAACATCTGCCTTACCACCCAAATGCTTCAACCTATACATATTTATTTTTCTTAACATTTTAAGCTTTTTAAACATTGGTTATATTGCCCACCTTGGTTATTGAAAGAATATTAACAAGACATCATTTTGGCAAATTAAATCTTAAACATGGCTTTTCAATAGGATTTAAAAGGTGACTATCCCTAGAGTTCCATGTTAAAATGTAGTTTGCAAAATCTTACAAGAGTAATGCTTAAAATATTGTACATAGTTAACCTAATTAAAATAATTAGCTTCAAAATGACAAGTTGATGAGCTAAGTAAAGCCTACACTATGTAACATTTGCTTGGAAACTTGATTTGTCAGTTATGCATAATAAAAATTCCAGTCATCAAGAAAATTACAAAATTTCTTTTATCATAATGTGATTTCTTTTCACCCATCAACTTCTTTTATCTTACAATAGATAAATACCAACATGTTCTCATTTTTTTTACACTAAACCACACAGGATTGATGCATTTGGTTAGACTACCATTTCCATCGTTAAATTCTTTTTTTTTTTTTTTAATATAACTTGGTAAAATTTCTTCTCTTCTAGATTCCAAAAGTACCTACAAAACCCATGCAATTTTACCATTTTAATATACTATGGAATATCATACAAAGTAAGGCATTTCAGTGTCATGTATAACCAAGTTACTGTCAATCCAAAAATTTTTGCACATCAATAAAAAGATATCTAAGAACTTAGGAACAATATTCTTCTCACTACTGTATAAAAATAACCACAATTAATAGGTATCTTGTGTAATATTTACTCCATTGTCTCGTTTCCCGAAACTGTGACAAGCTGTAAAGGTATTTCAGTGTTGGTAAGAATATCCTGATTGCTGGTGCCAGATGTGTTAACAGTTCCTATTCCTGAAACAGAACCTTGTTGAATATTTGCAAGGATAAGTGTTGTTCCTCCTGCAGTAATCAAAGTATCATCAGATGTTGCTTCTACTGATGCCAGCACTGTACTGCTAGAGTGAATACCTTTTTTATTCTGATGTGTTTTAATGTGTTTGGCAAGATGGTCACTTCTCATAAAGCGTTTTGAACATTCTGGACAGACAAATTTCTTCTCACCTGTCAAAGAAGAAAAAAAAACATTCAAGAACACTAAAAATTAAAATTAACTTACTGCTTTTTAGAGTCAGAATTCTAACAAGAATTATACTGAGGAAGAAAGCAATCCAACACAATAAACTTGTGTGTTACATTTCTTGACACCCATAAAAATCCTTTATATAAGAACTGATTTAATTTTCTGTGTGTCACCAAGTTCAGGAAGATCTTTCAGGCATGCTAGAGAATATAGCCATATCATATCCTCAGGCTGCTAAGTTGCACTGCAATTATTACCAATAAATAACTTCTAGGAGGAGAACAAAACCTACCAAATGATGGACAGGGAAGACTGTATGACCTAGAGCAGAATCACACTTGATACTGACACACAAGATCATAGGGTAATTCAGGTTTGAAAGGACCTCTTAATGTCTGTGTTCTGATCTTTTTCTAAGCAGTCACCTATGAGATTAGATCTGTTGCTGAGGAATTTGTCCAGTTTTCTTGGAAACCTTTAAGGATGGAGACTGCAGGAACTCTATGGGCATCCTCTTCCAATGCCTGGCTATTCCTGCACTTCAAAAGTTTTTATTAATAGCTGTTCTGAACCCTCCTTATTTCAACATACATCTGCTGTCTATTATCCTTCAACCAATACACCATTAGGGAAAGTAACTGCCTTCTTAAGCGTGGCCTTTGCAGGTAACTAGAGAATTACTATTAAGCTCCCCCTTGCCATTGCTGTTCTCAGTGTGCATCTGAATCCTACAGCCTTTCCTTGTAAGGCAAATGTTCCAGCTTCCTGATCATCTTGGTCACTCATTAGTGAACTCAGTCCTGTCCTCAATGTCTTTCTTATACTGGGTGCTGAAAACTAGATGCCATATTCTAGATGCAGTCTAACCAGAAGAGGGGAATAATCCCTGTGACCAGGGTCTTTGCTTCTATTGGTATAGCTCTGGGCATCATTGCTGCTGGCCCTTGATCATGTTCCACTTGTCTATCAAGACTCCCAGATACTTTTCAGTAGAACTGTTTCCAACCTCTCCATGCTTAGCCTGTATTACCCTAAGTCTTAATTCCATCCCAGGTGCAGTATTTGTGACTATTCTTGCTGAATTTTCTAGGATTCCTGTTAACCCATTCTTTCAGCCTCCATCCCTCTGAATAGCAGCCTTGCCATCAAGTGCATTGACTGGTCACCCCAGTTTGGGGTTATCCACAAACCTAAGAAGGTTAACAGAAGAACTCTGTTGACTCTTCCAGGTCAATGATAAAGATTTTAAAAGAGGTCAAAGGATAGATCCCTGCAGTTCTCTACTTTTTACTGGTAGGCAGGTACACTAGGAGCTATTAACCACACCCTTCTGAACTGGATCATTCAACCATCAGCCTGTCCATCCAGACGAACTGTAACATCCCAGCTTGGATTTAGCATCTAAAATGTTTACACAAAAGCACACCATTAAGAGCAACACGGAATATTTTTCACAGACATCCAAAGGCATTTTTCTAAGCAATGTAAATGCTGACAAGCACAAAAATTCTTTACCTATGGGTTTTTTAAATACTATGATTTTAAAAGGTAAACATTCTGTTGAATGCATATATGGATTTAGTTTGTAAGAAAACAGAAAAAACAGACAACAGATTTTAAACTAACTGCTCCTTGATAAGGTGGAATATCTACATTAATTTCTTTTCTTTGCATTAGATAGAACGAGAAATGTGAACCTGAAGCTCCTAGTTGGTGGCCTAACCATGAAACTAAAAGATGTAGAATGATGCACCATCACATGCTCTTCTTTGATTGTAGGAATGATACCTAATCCCCAGGCCACCTAGTCCTCTTCTTCTCTTATTGAAGTTTTAAGATAGAAAAAGAGTTATAATCTGGTTCAAACAAATGAAATGCATTGCTGAGCCTGAATCAAAGTATTCTGATTAAGCTACATTAAACATTAGCTTAAATGTCACTTCTGAATCAAGAGGTGGTTGTTTTATCTCCTCAGACCTACCAAAGATTGCAAAATGTATAAGTATCAATAAGACTTAGCTGATTTTAGAAAAATCACACTGCATTAAAATCAATCCAATTCCAAGATCTGTTCTCCTCTTAGAAGTTATTTATCCGAGCTCAGTCCACAGCACTCCTTAAGTTAAATACACCAGAATCAAAGACTGGAAACCTGTGTGCGTTCTTCGGTGTCACTGGAGCTCATCGCTGCGAGTGAACNTCGCTGCGAGTGAACCTTTTGCCACAGAACATCCAGTTACAAACAAACGGACGCTCTCCAGAATGCCAGCGGAGATGAGCTCTCAAATGTGAAGTTTTCCCATATACTTTGCCACATCCTGGTATGTGACAAATGTGTTGCTTCTTTTTTCCCAAGTTGGAGGAGAGAAGTTATTAATTTTAATACATTCTTCCTAAATACTGGTCATATACATACATGGGGCTACACATACCACAATGGATCTGAAAACCAACCCAAGCAACTTCAGGTTTTTGTTTCAAATACAACTGGATTCCAGTACACTCCATAAGAAGCTGGAAATAAATTCTATAATGCTTTCCCAGCTCCACAGAAAACGATAAATTCAGCTGTGTGTGAAATTTATGTGACAGAAGCATAATCTTTAAGAAGCATACATGTATATGAAGTTGGAAATACAGTTATTATAGCAGTTTGTATCACTTTGATACTGAAGGGCCCATATTTTACATTTCTCCAAGTTTCAGGTTTTTACCGTATCAAAGAGAGTTTTGGCAAAGAAAATCATAAATTACTGCAACTGCCAAAATGGACACTGGAGATTTTGGAAACTGGGTAGAGAACAGATGGGACTTTTGGCATCTTGGAGAAATCTGAGAATCAGTTTGGAGTTTGAAGACAAGCATACTAACCTGAATGCCTTCACTAAAGAGGTGGAAGCTGATCTTACTGACATTTACATTAATTCCTTGGTTGTTCAGTTAAAAAAAAGAAATCCATCACAATGAACACAAAATTAACAGATTGTATAATCCAGACTAAGCTTGATGCTTATTTTAACACGCTGTCTCACTGAAATGGCAGGTGATCAAGGGAAGCACCTGATACAACAGCCTAATTTTTGAATTTTTTTTTTAAATCAAATCACAAGAGAGAGATAAGAGAAGACCCAGAGAAAGAGATCAGTCTGGCCAGTGCAGGGCATCGTGATTGATTTTAGACNTTAAATGGGGTGCTTTAGCTTCTGGTTTACATCTGATGAAGGTTCAGGTTGAAGTGTTCAGGCTTCAAGGAGCTAGCAACTGCCGCAAGCATTTCTGAACATGCACAGAAATGAACTCACTCTAAAACCTCACAGTCTAAAGGAGATTCCAGCCTAATCACATATGTACCTAAAACATTACAGACAGTCCAGAAAAGTAAGGTGATAAAATCCCATTAAGTCCTAGAAACTGTTTCTACAAATTCTCAATATAGAGCAACCTTCATAGTGCTTCATTTGTCAGAAAATAAAAACATCACTTGCACCCACTAATTATTNCACAGTCTTGGGGGCTCCATGACTTATACAATATTCAGCTGCCTCCCCAGGGCAATTTTTTCTTTAAATGGGGTGCTTTAGCTTCTGGTTTACATCTGATGAAGGNCAAATTTTGATTTCAGAACAAATTCAGTGGCAGCAGAAGCAGAGTGCAGAAGGCTTTTGATCCTGTTGCAGCAGGATAATCATCTGAGGACTTCATCCTAACATCTCCTCCAAATAAACTCTAGTGTCTTCCCTTCCACAGTAATTAGTACAAATGGCATGATATAGTACACAAATTGGATGAAATCACATCAAAATTCCCCCAGAATAATGTTAATATTCCTAAGTCAATCATTTGAAATCGCTTCATTGTACCTCTA
>VZTT01017723.1:0-13204 GCA_013400855.1 Buphagus erythrorhynchus | reverse complement strand
GCCATGGCTGTCCCATCACAGGTCCCTGGTGAGCAGCTTCAGCTCAGTGTTCAGGAGACTTCCTCAAGATCCATCCTGCCCCCTCAGAGAGTCACTAAGGGAGAAAGTTTCTCAAGACAGAGATTTAGGCTTCACAGAAGCAGCACACAAGACCTGAGTCCCCTCCTCATTTCCCATTTAATGTTTCACCCTGCCAGGACAGCAAAGGATTCCCAGCCCCTTCAGAGAGCTGGAGAGATGAGAACTTGACTTGTGAGCCACAGCCAGAACAAAATGAGTCTTTATTTTTATCTGGCCTGTTATAAGTCACTGTTTAGTGCTCCCAGGTGTCCTATATCATCAAAGGCACATTCCTTGATAAGCAGCCACCAGAGGCTGCACTGTGCCATCCTGCCTGCAAACAGAGCAGAAGGGATCCTGAGACCAGCTCCAAACCCCAAATCTCATCTCCCTCCAAGGCCTCCTGGGCTCAGGAGAAGGTCATGCCCCATCTCTGCACACACCCCCAGATGAGAAGCACAGTGTTATTTCCCCCCAAACTCCACAATCCAAAGTGTAACCCAATCTACTCAGCTGGAAATGGAGCTTTTATTGCATCCTGAGTCATTTAGAGCTCCTTTTTATAAAACCAATATTCTTCCCCCCCGCTTCCACAATTTAACAAGCTCCCAAATGTCTGCTCTCCTGACACCAAACCTTTCCAGCTTCCCTATCCTCCCAGCAGATCCAATGGGAAGCAGGATCTCATCAAAGCTGCTCCTAGGGTACCAGTACAGAGAAGGTGACACACCAACCCCGTTTCCATAGATTTCACATCAAGGATGATCCCAGCCTTAAAACAGTTCCATGGTGATGGCAGAATGAGGCCACTACGCTCTGTGGCAATGTCCCCTCTGTGCATGGCACCTCTCTCTGTGCCCTTGCAGTACAAAGCTGTCTTAAGAGCTGCAAGCTCTTGAGACAGTGTCTGCAGACTTGGGCAAACCAAAAAAACCCCAAACCACACAATAAAAGTTGAGTTCAGAGCCTGTGAAAGGTGTGTTGGCCACTGGGGGTTTCCTGTTTGTCAAGGCAAGGGGGGATGAAGGCACTGAGCAGGGCTGGCAACCTGGAGAGCCCAGCTATTATTTTTAAATGAAAGCTCAGGTTTGGCAACATATGAAATCCATCACACCTTTAGCCACATAAATACATCAAGGGGTCTGGATACTTGAAGTCCCTTTTTCTCAGTTCAGTAATAGAGAAAAGTATTGCACAGTGGCACATATAGGGAGCCTGCAATTTCAAATGGCTCTCGTTCAATAATTTTGTCAGCATTTGTGTAATAGTCATCACTAACAGTTAATATAACTCACAGTAAATACCAGATTGATGTTTAACAGTGTTAAGATGCAAACTATAAAACATATGCTTGTGTAATTATACTGATAAGTTTCCACTCAGAAACAACAACAACAACAACAAAAAAATCTGTCCACAGATCTTTACACAGAATTGAAAAGATCCCAGCAGTCAAAAGGAAGATAATGCAGAGGCTCTTTAGGAACAGAACACAGTGAGGCTCAGAAGGGAAGATGGGCACTGGCTGCAGGTCAGGAACAATAGGATTTTGTCTCCATCCTGTGCCAGCCCTTCCCTCTGCTTGACCTTATGCCAGCCTCTGGAATCCTCTCACCTGCATGAGCAAAAGCAGACACAATGCTGGGATGAGAACATCCCAGATATTCTCTTCATTCTGAAAGCTGGTACCTAGAGGGATCCAGATGGATGCCCCACGGGGCTGGGAAATTTCCTGATATAAGGATGGAGAAGGCTGTCTTCTACATTTCACCCAACTTAGTATTTAAATAAAATCACTGAAGCACTGGAAATTCCCCTGCAGTACCATTTGCAAATATTTTCCTCAAGGAATTTTTTTTTTAAATGCTGTGTTTTAAAGAATAAGCATCCCTCAGAAAGGCCAGCTGTCTTCCTGGCAAGATCTGGGGTTCTCTGAGTTCTCTGCACCTTCACTGACCTACATCAGCTGCTCCCAGAGAGCAGCAGATCCCATCCTGGGGCAGAGAAGGTGCTTGGAGAAAAGGCATCCTGCAGGATCACTGCACAGGTGAGGCACCTCCCAGCATCCCCACTCCTTCCCAAATAAACTCTGACCCTCCAACCACAGCAGACTTGCTCAAAGTAGCCAGTGAAGCAATGGCACAGAAACCAGCCAGCACTTACAGTCCAATATCCAGCTACACACTGGCATCATCTGCAAGCAATTAGAAAATATAAACACTCACAATGAAACTTGGGTTCCTATACTTAGCAAGACTTTAATGGGCTTTTCTTCAGCCAGAAAAACCCTATTAGAGTGATAAATTATTAGCCTTTTTTCCTAAACCAGCAGGAAACCTTACAATGGAAAAAGGACAAACGGAGAAACATGCCCGTTTTTGGCAGGGAAGAGGAGGAGATGAGGAAGCAAGAACCAGCCCAGCAAGCAGAGTGGCTTTTCCCCAGTGTTCCCTCCACACCCAGGGGTGCTCAGCCCATGTCACCCATGGGCACAGCATGGCCAGTGTGTCCCTGAGCCTGTCACCAGCTCCAGCAGAGCCCAGCACAGCCGTGAGGCTTTCTCTGCTGGCTGGTACAGCTGAGCTGGGCTCAGGAGCCCCCTGCCCTCCAGCAAGGCAGTCTCCCACCACTCCAAAAGCTTGCTGGCTCCCAGATCTCTGCCAGCTGCAGCCTGGGCTGTGCCCCTCTGAAATAAGGAGCAGCAGCCCCCAAAGGGAACAGGGTAACAAACAGGGTTAACAAACCCAGTCTGTTCTAGGATGAAATGGCCTCACTTTGTCATGGAACAGGGAGGGAGAGACTGCCAGGTGGGTCCTGCAGGCTGTCACAGCCCGGGGAGATGGGACCAGGAGCCACTGATGCCTCCACACACATCCCTGCCTGGGCAAACTGGTGCCCCTGGCTGGCACTGCCCCATGATTTGTGTAAGATTGCACAGGCATGAGGTCGATGGAAACTAGGAAGGAGCTGCTGTGGTTTGGCTCCCAGAGGCAGCCAGAGAAGTGTGATCTTCCCTCACCCCAAAACAAGTCAGGGAAATTCATGAGAACAGCCTTTCTTGTGGGTGATTCTGGCAGCAGTGGGGCTGGACAGGACCAGGAGTAAGATGACACAAGGTCATAAAACATGTCAGAGCAGCAGCCACACGATGAGAGTCTCTGCACTGGGTGCTCCAGCCTGACCACAGCCTGAGTCAGCCCATCCACTGCCCTGCCTCCAGCACACTCCCAGCCCAGTGCCATTAACCCTCTCCAGCCCGAGGGAAGGCTCAGCATCTTCCACACCTTTGGAAGGGTGTGGAACTTTCTGCTTTCAGCTACAGGCACCAGCCACCCAACAGAGCCACCTCTGGGCGAGCAGAGCCCACCTGAAACCACCAAGATCCCAGAAATCCCATACAATCACCCCCAAAAAAATCACTCAGCACACCAGACCCGCCCTCTCCCATGTCCTGCTCCTTTCAGCCTGGACCTACCCTACAAACACGAGTCCCCCAGCATCACTGCTCCCCCATGCTCTGTGACAGAGCATTTAATGCCTGAGAGGAGAACAAATGAGTGCCAGGGGAGAGGGAGATGGTTTGCATCACTTAATCACCACCCCCAAAAAAGCAGCTCTGCGGAGGGTAAGCCAGCAGAGTTCAGCAGATTTTATCAATAACACCAGGGAGCCCCGCTGCGTGCCTGAGAGAGTTGCCATGGTTATTGTGACAGATTTACTATCATTGTAACTTAATGCACCATAATAAGGATCTGCATAGTTATTATTGTTTTACAATGATAACTATAATTCAACCGCAGATTTATGGCTAAATTTGTAATGTTACTGCGATGTTCTGGGAAGAATTGGGAGCGGGGTAACTCACATGCTTTCTCAGAATGTAGAAGGAAAAAGAGATCTTGGTCTGTGCCCTTTTCTTGCCTTTTAATTTCTTCTTTGAGAACAATTTTTGTGGTCTGGTTACTGTTGGTTTGGGAGAGGGTGCTCTGTCAGAGGCCATGCAGAGAGGTAGCTGAAAAATGGGATTTTTCCACTGCAAAATTGATCCTGGGGAGAAAAAAAAAATCCCAAAGTCTTTCAACAGAAAGTTGCAAAAAAAAATTCCCAAGTGTTGCCAACTGGGAAGCAGACACAAAGCACAGGCAAGATGAACAAAAATGGTCAGATTTTGTTCAAAAAGAATGACTCCAGCAGCATGGGGAGGGCTCTGCACCACCTTGGAGCTGGGCAAAGACCACGGAGCAAAGCCAAGCACCTTCTCCCAGCTGTGGGGCTGCAACCCCATAACCTACCCCAGGCTCCTGGCAGCCTCAGGGGCTCCTCTTGAAACAACTCAGCCCAAATGACTCCCCAAAAACTTTAAACAGCATTTACTGATGGATTAACCTGCTCAGACATGGAGTGATTTGAGAAAGCAAAGCTTCAGACAAGACTTTTTGGCAATTCTCACAGCATAGGACCCAGATCAGAGTTGCATCCCCAGGATGGGGAACAAGTCCCACCTGGGCTGGACCCCAGGGGAAAGCAAAAGGGAATCCAAGCCTGAAATCCAGCCAGGGTTTCCATCAGGCTCCCTGGCACCCTCCCTCCCAAGGCTCTCCCCTGTTTGAGGGCTTAGCTCCTTCTTGGATTTCATCACAAGTGCAGTGCTGCCAATTACCCCCCAAATTTATAGGGAGCTCTGATGGTTTACATCCCTTTTTCATTCTGCCCAGGCAGCCCATTGCCCCCAGGAGCTGTGGGATGGTTAACACCCCCTGCATGCCACAGGCACCTACACTGGGCAAATTGCAGCAGAAATGGGGCATTTTCCCAGCCCCTTCTTGTTATCACTGGGGAAGGGTCTCAAGGTTTTCTAAGGAAGGAAAACCAGTCTGTATCTCCCCTTTGGCCTCCATGGCAAGTCCCCAGTTCAACGTCTCCTGCAGCTACTCCAGCCTCAGTACATCATCCCAGCTTCTCACCATCCCTTGGTCTTTCTAAAGACACACAGACACAGCAACAAGTCACACCCCCCTAGTTGAGCATAAGCTCAAAGGGGGGCTTAGGTCAGCAATCCATGTTCTGGGGCTTGGAGCCTTTTGGGTTCCCAACTGCATTGCTTTCCTGAGTGATTTATGATCTTTTCCCATTCCTTATCCTGACTGGAGCAGGGATGGAGTTTTCTGTAGTCCCCCACCCTCATGCAAGAGCATCAAGTGCCCCTTCCCGATGCTCCTCAGGCAAAAGCTGCTCTGCCTCCACAGAAGTGTTCCTTTCTGCATGGAGAGGCCCAAAGCTTCCCTGGAGCTGTGGGAAAAGGTGGGAAGACAGGCAGAGGCTGAGTGCTCACCCTCCTTCCCTCCCTCCCAGCAGTGAGGTGTGTCAGAGCAGGTTACATCACACTCCCCTGCCACCACCACCTCCTGCTCTCAGGGCTGATATATGAGAGTAGATATAGGAAAATCTACTCATAAAATTAATGGAGGCTGCATGAACTCACAGATCATAAACTCAGAGGGGTTTGCAGCTTGCTTTTTGGGGAGGGGGGAGGCTCAGAAGCAGCAATTTAGCAGAGGGGAATAATTGACAGCAGCTGCCCCAGCACATCCCACGCCCCCTTCCCCATTCTTGGGGGAATTTAGGGGAACACAGTACTGAAGCCTCAAACACAGGGCTGGAGCAGACACCCACGAGCTGGAGGTCAGACCCAGCATGGCTATGATGTTCTCATTGAGGGACCAAGGTGCTCTCAGCCACAGAGACCCTGCCCAGAGCATAAATCTCACGTGCTGGAGGCCAAAGCACGAGCAGATCCATCCCATGCTCTGGGGGCTGCAGACAGCACAGCATCTCTCCTGGTGAGGGGGGATGGAGAGGACTGGGCCATGCACCCAAGCTCCCCAATGCACCCACACAGGGGACAAGGCTGAGGGTGCTCCTCTCCAGCCTAGCCCAGGAATTCCCCTGAAACCCTCTTGATATAATCAGGGATGTTTTGAGACCAAGCCTCCACCTCTGGCTTCCCAACACATCCTTAAAAGCCATCCTGCCACCCTGGTGTTGACAGCCACCAGCTCTGCCAGAGCAAACACCATTTCCAGGACCTGCCTTCATCCCATTCCCAGCCCACAGAAAACCTTTGCTCACTACTTGGCCCTGGACCAGCTCCACAGCACCAGCAAGGCTGGTCCCTGTGTTCAGGCACCTTTGCTCTGTGCTGGGTTATTCAGTGCACCTCATGTCCTGGGGAATGACCTGGGATTTTCATGGCACAGCCAAATGGAAGAAAATAACCACTACTGCTAGAAAATCTGCCCCTACATCCCATTTCTCTGCAGGACATTGCCTGGTTAAGGGCCAGCCCCATGGATGCAGCTGCCCAAGGAAGCCCTTTGCCACACCAACACCAAGGCAGCTCAGGACTGTCCAGGCACCAAGACCTCCCTTGGCCACCAGCCCTCAGGGGGAAACCCAAACATCCCAGCTCCTAAGCAGCCTCTTGGTCTGGCCCTGCTCAGGTTTACTCTCAGTGCCAAATGCAGTTTTTTTTTGCTCTTTTCTGTCACAAATCATCTTGGCCCCCAGCTGCTGCTCCAACAGTGACTCACAGGCTCTGCCCCAACCTCAGGCTCCCACTTGCCTCCTCCTCTGACTCAGGCAGCCATGAGCACCAGCCCTGGTTCCTTTCAAGTGGTTTGGGGATCCAGCCAAGGCACCAAAGCAAAGGGATTTAGGCACCATGGTCCCTGGAGCATCCAGCCTGGCTGCCAGCCTCAGGCTCAGCCAGCTCAGCTCTGGGGCATCATCTGGTAACCAGGTTGTGCCACCACTGCTGGCACCAGGAGCAATCACCAAACAGTAATGGGGTCCAGGTACATCACCCCACACACTTTCTGCCTCCAACACAGCCAGCTGGCCCCTTTGGTGCACCCCCACTTCACACCTGCATCCTCAGGGCATCCCTGGGCACCCCCTGCCCTGGGGTGCCCCTTCTGCATTCTGCAGGCTGGTGGAGGGATGTTACAAACAAAACTGTGTCTAAACAAGGGATCCCCTTCCAGAGGGGCAAATCCCACAAAAAGACCCTGGAAATAAGCCGTGTACTGCCCTCCCTGGCGATGCTGGCTGCCACCCTCCTCACTCCATCTTCCCCTCGCTCCTGCTCTTGCTGGAGCTGGGGGGAGGCTCCTCCCTTCCCTTTCATAGCATCCCTCAGGTGGTTCCATCAGCCTCTCCCTGCTGCCTGGCTCAGGGACCAGCCAGTTGTTTTATTCCCCAGGTGGACTGGATTCTCAGGTGAAACCCTTGGGACAAGGACCTGCAGCTGTTTTGGGCTCCAGTCCCAAAACAACACAGGTGAAAAGGAGGAGGATGGCTGGGCTAGCACTGAACCAAAGCTGGGGCTTGAACAGAGAAAACCAGACCTGTCCCCTCCCCAGACAGGATCCATAAAGCTCTGGGACACCTTCCCCAGACCTCCTCCATCTCTGCTTGCAGGCACCCATGGAAAGGGGAGCCTTGCTGAGGCTCTGGACAGCAGAGAAGCCGGCAGGGAGACATCTGTTCTCCATCCAGCAAACAGTGTCTTCCTGATCTGCCTCTTAAAAATTACAAGGCAATTTGGAGTTTCTATTTTGTACTTTTGATTTGCCCAAACACCTGAAACATGAGCTCTCAATCCAGGATCAAAGGCTGTCTCTGAGCAGCACAGACGGCGATATCCAGCGCTGTATTTATGCGTGATTTGGAACGCCTGCATCCAGGAGGGGATTTGGCAAGGCTGGATGTGCTGCAGAGCCTGAAACCCCATCCCTTGGAGAGGGAGGGTATCAGGGTCGAGGGTGGTCCCCAACAATCCTTTTTAGGGTTGGCAGATATCAGGGCAAAAGTGGCAAAATAAAACAAGAGCGGTTTGATGACCACGGCTTAGTAACATAAAATACTTTAATAATAATAAATGTGGGACGAGGCCCAAAAATCCAAATACAGTAACCAAGGGGACAAGGTCTCTTTAGGAGCCAGTGGTTGAAGACAAAGATACAGGGAGGTCCAGGGTGTAAATATGGAGCAAGAGGGGGTGGAGTTGAGGTTAGGGTCTAATGGGTATAGGGGAAAGTGGTGCAGGGGTGGAGTAAGGGAAGGCAGGGTCCAGTGGGGTAGGTTGGGTGGAACATTGCATCAACTGAGGGCCAGTGGGGATACAAGGAAGGGAGAACATCCTAGGAACTGGGAGTGGTGATGATTAACTGGGAAATGAGGGTTAGGAATATGTATGGGGTACTAAGGTATGTGATCCCATAACTCTTTGGAACTTTTTTTGGGGGGTCACCACAACTTAAACAAATGCTTCCCAAGGTTTAGGGTTGGGATATAACCCTTCTTTGGTGGTGGTTGCCTGACCTGGAATACTTGCCAGGCTGACTCCCACAGGAGGGAACTGGGGGGTCAGGTTTAATCCCAACCCCTTGGGCAGTTCCTTGCAGAGGGAATGTTTCTCCCGTGTCACTTGTCCCCTGTCACTCTTGCACCCACCCAGTGGCAGGTGGGATCTCTGATCCTTGCTTTGCTCTGTCCCTGGGATAGGTGGGCACAGAGGATGCAATCCTGGGTGCAGAGGGATGCTGCAGTGTGGACATGATCCTGGTGCTGGGGGATGAAAGGCACTGGGAATGATGCCAGGCCATGCAAGGAGTGAGTGGTAATTAACACAGTCATTACTGGAGGGGAGGGGTCTTCCCAAGCTCTGCTGGTCTAACTTGTCCTCCTTTGAAAAATCCCAGACCCTGGACCCCTGTGGGCTGGGATTTTGCATCATCTAAATAAACTGGAGTAGGTTCAGGCCTGTGAATAGATGTGGCCAAGCCCCCTTTTCCATGGATGAGTGTGGCTGAGTTGCTGTAAATAACCAATTTTAATGGCAGAGGATCTGCCCCCTTGTCCAATACCACTGACATGAGGGAAGACTTGATCCCTGGAGAGACCCTGCCTCTGGATCTGTGTCTCACATGGGTTCCTACTTCCTGCCACTGCCAACTGCTTCAGAAGAGCTGGATGGGGTTCCCAGGATAAGGGAATAGTAGCAGGGCACACTCTTTATGGAAAAGCCAGCAGTAAAATCAGGAGGCTGATTTTAAAGAAATCTGCCCTTTCACAGGTAGTGGGCCAGAAAACTTCCTCATTGTGCTGAGGTGTAAATCAGTGCCAGTGATGGGGGCATTAGGTGGGTGACATGTCAGGATCATCACAGAGCCATCCCCTGTGGGGATCTGCTCCCTCCTGCCATGGGAGAGAGCAGCAAGTCACCCCATCACCCTAAAACATCCATCTGCTCCCTCCTGCCATGGGAGAGAGCAGCAAGTCACCCCATCACCCTAAAACATGGGCACCAGGGTGGGCAGGAACCCTCGAGACAGCAAAACCTCCATGAAGTTTTTAACTTTTAAGCAAGCCAAGCTGCTGGAGACAAGCTCCACCTTCCCATGGGATCATATATCTATTTATAATCAATAAATTTCCATGAAAAAGTCTGAAAGTGCGTGTGATGCAACCCCGGCGCTCCTTTACTGGAAAATTTGTTGTTTGTTGGCTTTTGGTTGGGTTTTTTGTTTTTGCCACAGTTTCTTCACACATTGAGGCACCTTCAGAGAAGTGCTGGGAAAAGCTGTCCAGGAGCTCTCTGCAAATCAGGGTGTGCTCCTGCCCTGCCAGTTCACAGGCATTTAGCACTGGGAATGAGCTGGGAAGAAAATTTGCCACAAATATCTTGAGCAAATTATAAAGTCTTGGAAAAAGCAGATTTCAGTTCTACTGAGAAATTGGTGTTTTGACAGATGTTTTAGATATTTTTAAAAGAATTTTATTTTTTTACTGAACCTGAAGGAGGTCCTGAAACCAAAGACTGGGCCAAGAAAAGAAACCTCAGAAACATTCTGCTTTGAAAATGTCTCAGGAAAACATTTCCTTTTTCCCCTCTCCCCCAATTCGACAGTTTGGGGAATGGAGATGAATTCACAGAATTTCATCTTCTCTGAATCCAACCCTTTTTGCCTGGAAAATGTTTTGACAGAGAAATGCTTTTCCTGCCCCACTGAGTCCAATTCCTCTGAAGGTCTAAGAGAGAAGGAGTCTTCTGCCTCCAGCCTCCTGGTGTGGTTTCCCTGTAAACTGTCTGAAACCAGAGATTTCCAGAAGGTCAGAGATTTTATAAAACCTTTTTATAAACCACTTCCCACCTGCAGAGCAGCACCCAGGGCAGTGGGAGCACCCACACCTCCCATCCCTGGGAGAAGGAACCAGCACCACGATCCCTGCATGGACCATCCTGGGCTGTGACTGCACCCTGCACTCCCAACCTGTCTGGGGTTTGGGGAGCCCAGTAAAAACTCAGAGGTGTCAGTGATGCCTGAGACAGAGGCCAGGCAGAGTTAAAAAGGATTAAAGTAGGGATTTATTAAAAGCCCTTCCAAGGATTCACCTTGGGCAGTACAGGAGCCTGGCTGTGGCTACACCCAGGGTGGACTCTAAGTCAGGAGTTTTCACACTTTTATAAGTTTGGGTCCATTTCCATGTTGGGGTTCATTGTCCAATTCCAGCTCCAGGTTCTGCAGTCCCATCCTCCCAGATTCTCTCCTCAATTCTCTGTTGTTTGCACTTTTTGGGGCTGAAGCTGCAGCGGTGTCCTTGGTTCTGGGGCTGGAGAAGGATTGTTTTGTGTGCCTGAGCTGGGAGGAGAGCTTGTAACACTTTATATGGAGTTCAGAGTCCCACTCCAATGCAGTGCAGAGTCTGGAAAAGATGAAAGCTAAAACTTAAGGCATCATCAAGGCAAACCCAGCAGCTCCTGAGCACCTCCTGTGCTCGCTGGAGCGGCACACGCGCTCCCAAAGGGAAGCTTTGACAGCCTGCCACTGGAAATGGCACAATGGGATCAGTGGGGAGCTGCTTTCCTTCCATGAGCCATAAAAATCCCATTTGGGATTGCTGTTGCATTGGTCCCCTCCTGCATCCCATTGCTTTTTAAAAGGGTGTGTCCTACACAGTCAAACACACGCAGGAAGCACCGGGAGCTGCTGAACCTTAAAACAACTGTTATTCTTTGGGATAATGCTCCTTCCAACACTAACATTATTCTAAGATGCAGGTAACATGTGGCACATTTTCTTTAGCTCTCCAAAGTACAACACCCTTCCCTTCTTCTATCCCTCCTTACCAAATATCAATCATCAGCAAAGACAAGGCAAATGAACTTTTAATCAATAACAGCTACTGTTTCTTGTACCGGGACTGTTTATGATTTAAAAGGGGGGAAAAAAATTAAATCAATCCTGATGTGAACATTTTCCCACTTGGAAAAGCAGCCCAAGCCCATATCAAAAGGTTGGGGGGTTTATATGTTTTTAAAAGGTTTAAAAGCTAAATTAATTTTAAATTGTTTTTACATATCTTGCCTATAGACAGAACCACATCATATGATGAGGAAGGGTGGTCCATGGTGTATTAATGTTCCCAGTAAGTGCTTTAGCACCAGTCTGTCTGCTTTACACACACTTAATGCTGTTGCCATCTCAAAATCAAGACTACTCTAACCACAGGGTGTCTGTCCAGGTGCTGTAGCTGGCAGCTGTCCCCTTTCCATGCAGACCAGGTACAACAGACAGCTTTGGGTCTGTCTCCACTGTCTTCATCCCAGCCACCAGCCTCCAGGAGGTACCTGAGACTAAAGGATGGTTTTGGCAAAAAATCACCAAGAATTGGCCCAGTCCTTCTGGCTGGTCAGGACAATGCTGAATAAATGTCCTAAGAAAACAATAACAACAAAAAAACGAATCAGGAACTCCTTTCTGGATCTAGGAGTCCATAAAGGCTCTCACAGTAGATGGACTTAGGTTTGTGGAGCTGGACATTGGTACCTAAAAAAGGTGAGGCTACAAGTAAAGCTCCTAACTTTATTATTCAAAAGCTTTCTATTCCCAGGGCCTATACAGCCAGGAGAGTGATAATTCATTTTCATCTTCATATGCTGTAGCATTGGGAGTAGCTCAAATGGCTCCAGTCCAGATTTATCTGACTGTGCAACACAAACACAAACCTGCATGAAATGGCATCCACTGAGTCTTTGATGAGCCTCAAACTGGGCTCACTTCAGCCCTCTGCAGTGGATATTTGCCCTTTTGGGAGTTCCTCTGAGCTATTTGTGCATCCATCCACAGGAGCCATGCCTTCTCTGCTGTCTCACCTCCCCCAGCCCAGGCAGTTTTGGGGGTCCTCCTGCTCCTTCTCTCTAAGTGTTGAGATATCCCATGGCCACATGCAGCTGGCTGTTTCTGCCCAGTCTCTTCCCATGGCTGATCCTCCCAGGCCCAGATTTGGGACAAAAAAGAGAGGAGTCTCTTTCTGTCAGGGTGATGGAGCAGTCCAGCCATGACTGAATCCATGCAGGACAAGGCAGGAGCTCTGGACACTGCTGTGGAGGCAGAAGGCAGAGGGATGCTGTGTGTGGGTGTGCCTGAAGCAGAGCTGCCAAGGTCCATGATGGCCCAGGCCTCATGAGGATGACCTGTGGGGAGAGGATGCTCCCCAGATGGCCGAGGGGAAGTGGCTCAGACATCCCTGAGGGGCTGAGCCACTGGCCAGGGATGTCCCAGCTGGAGAAAGCAGGACATGGCCAGCCTGGCCTGGGGCACAGTGTCAGCTCAGCAGGGCCCACAGCCCTCCCTGCCCACCATCAGCACATGGCACTGCCCAGACAGAGACCCCAGCAGAGAAAATGATTTGATCCCTCTATCTCCCTATGCTTATAAACCACATTTCCTCCTGGCTTTAACAAGTAGATCCCCTCTGCCACCACCATTATACAGTTTTTGCCCCCACCCCACCATCCTGACATGCTGGGGGATGGAGTGTGGGGTTTGCATGGTGGCACAGATGTCAGTGGGGCTGTGGCCATGCCTGAAGTCCTCTCCTGCCCCACCTGCCCCCCAGTTCTGCAAACCAGCCCCAGGAAGACAGGAAGGTCCTTTCCCTAGTTCATGCCCAAAGGAGAGTCAGGAGGGAAGGCAGAAAGGTGAATTCTGATGTTTTCCTTGGTACCATGGGATCAGGGGCTGAACCAGAGCAAGGACTTTGTGTTTTTTCATTTCCTGCTTCCTCCACAAGGCCTCCA
>VZTT01017722.1:10110-27163 GCA_013400855.1 Buphagus erythrorhynchus | reverse complement strand
TTTTACAGTTGCACTTAATTCTTAGGATGTTAATTGCTATCTGTGATTAATCTCCCTCATGCAGAAAAGTTTACACTGGCGGCTATGTCTTTAAGACTTCGTGTAGATCCACATGTAATTTAAGTTGACAAGGACTCCAGCAGTATAAAAGGGAACAAAGAGCTTAGTCTCAGTGTCTAATTGAGTTGTGGCTTCTGTATGGCTGATGCAGGACTGACTGGATATACTTTGATGGTAATATTAAATCTCACCACTCCCTGAGTGAGGATTGAAGTAATTAGCAGGGCTTAGTGCCAGAAGGCAATGCAATTCACTGTGATCGAACCTAATTCAAGATTTATGGAGTGAGAATTTCAGTTATTTCTGGATTTTCATACTACTGATTTGTCTGCTCTGAAGGCATTCTGACAACCTGCTTACTTTTGTATGTGTCTTCTATTCAATACATGCAAGTTTCTAGTGGGATTCCTAACCGAGACCTCTGAAAGCTTTTATATTGCAATGTGAGGAGGAACTCCAAAGTTCCAGATCTCTGTTCATTGAAATGGATGCTGTGATTTTCAGTTGTCTTCCATGATGGAAGACAAGGCAAGGATGGCAAGGAAAAGCAGACACAGCAACGCCCATTCTTGGAAAGATTCTTTTACCCCCTCATTATCCTCTATTATAGTGTATCCTGTGTAATTTTTAACAGCAATTTAAAAGTACTTCTCATAGCTGCCAGAGCTAGTAAGAATGACTGGGCAGAGCCCCTTGGCCAAACTGCAGGTCAAAAATATTTATGTGGACTGAGGTCTATCCTGGAGCCCAAAGAGTGCTGACTCTGCCCTCGCAGGAGGGTGGCACTGCTCAGTTCAGCTTAGTGGCATTCAGAACTCCTGCTCCAAGGGAACTCTGACACTTGTGTGTCAACCAAATGAAGATGTGAAATTTTGCAGTTTCCCACTGAAATATTTTTTGCAAAGCATGCAATTCTGGAAATAACAAGAAACTTTGATCCAGGCACTTTGTTTTGTAATTTGTAGTATAATTATATAGATTAATATAATAAGGAAGGCTTTGATATTTTTCCAAAGGTGAAAAGAAATTGAANTTTATTTTGTTGAAGCACCAAAAATGTAAAGATTTCATCCTGAAAAGGATGAAGATGGAAAGCTTTGCTTAAATGTCTCTGTGGTCAGAGAAGGAAAATAAAGGCAGCATTTTACCCATTTATTTGTGAGGCTACTTTCCTAGCAGCCACAAATGATTTTCCTTCCACATACTCATGCAGGTAACTACTCAAACATGCAACTGAAAGTGACTGTACGAAAATCAATGTGCATATCTTTCATGATTATTAAAGGAATTTCCATCACCTGTGGATTTGGGATTGTTTGTATGATAATATTCCCACCAGTCAGATGTGCATGTGCATTGCTGGGCAATTTTCAGATGTGAGACTGCAGCAGGTTTAGGCTTTGTACTAGTCCATGGGAAATACTCCTTTGGCTCATCTTTGAGTGCATGTTTTGATGTAGAGTTATTTGCTTTGAGTCCAATAGCTAAATTGTGAAAGATGCTTCAGGCCAGGACATCCTTTATGTGCAAAGTGCAAAAGCTTTTATTTATTTAGCATGAGATGGTGATAATAGCATTTAGCTCAGAACAAAAAGAGAGTGGAAAAGCCTGCAGGGAGTCCATACAGTTATGTGCTGCTCTGCAGAGCAGCATCCCTGTTTTCCCTTCTTAAAGAGTTGAAGCGTGCATCAAATAAATGCATCCCATTATTTGGCTGGCCAGCTAGGATTTTTGGTGTGGAACAGCTTAGCAGGAGATCAGTGTGAGGCTCTGGCTTGGGCTAGCTCACATAGAGCAGGTATAGGAGTATCCTCATGAAAACTTGTCAGAACTATAGCAATTCGGAAAAGTTTTCTTTGAAATGAAATATACCTATTAGAAAAGAAAAAAAAATTATGCAAGTGAAGAGAAAAACCTATGCCATTAAGGTAGAAATTTCTTTTTAGCTGGGTACAAATCATACAGAGCAAGCTGTAAACACTGGTCTGCAGCACTCAGACTGAGTATTTTATACACCAGTTATTTTGGGGATCTTCCCTCTTTCCGTTTCGCATTCTTTGAATAGAAGTTTCAGTTTTTCAAAATTCATACAGCGAGACAGCATGCCGTGCCTTCTCTCCTTCCTAAAGGCATTTGATCTTGTCTCCCACCCAGCTGACTGTAAATCTTGATCCTAATCGTTGTCTTTCTGAAAGGTGCTAAATAATTACAGGGAGTTTGTACTCGATTATGGAGCCAATGACCCAGATTCAGCTGACCTGACTTTTGCCTACAATCTTAGGAGCACTTATTCCACAATTATGATTCCCTCAAAACCTAGTGCAAAGGGAAAATTGCTTCCAAAGAATGGTTAAACCTGTATGGAACCAGTTATCACCAAAGGAGCCTACCATAGACAAAACCTGGACCTTGACTTTAAATGAGAGTGCTAACTTTTAGATATCAAAATCTAAATGACTTCTCTACCAAACCAAGCTTTCCCAAGAGTGGTAAAACCTTTTAAAGCAGCAGAGAAAGGGTGTTGAAGGACAAGTAAATAGCACATTAATTTAAGTTAAGGCTGGAGATCAAGTTAGCTAATTTAATCCTCCTTCTGAGTAGTTGGTATGTATACTAAGCATAGTAATCTATTAAATAGCCTTGTTGCATGACTAGGGATGGGAATTTGGGACCTGATTTATAGATGCTTATCAGGCAAAGTGTTAAAATTAACATAAGGAGTTAATAAGGGCATGTAGAAGATTTGCCAACTAACATTTCCAACATAGTTGTTGTACAGAACAGTGCAGCATTTAAATCTTAGCACTATGATTCAGGAGCCTTCTGACTGAGATGCAGCCCTCCTTCTCAGCTGTTGCCTTCCCTGAGGCTAGAGGGGAAGTAAAATTGAAGAAAAAAATATGGCTGTATACAGGATCCACTACTAACTTTTCTCCGAATATTTTTTTAAAAAATATTTTAAAATTATTTTGTCCTCATTCTGTCATTTCCAGCCTGTGGCTTGCACACAGAATTGAAATTGATTTAAATACTACTCTTACAAAATCTTACATTGAATTGTAGAAAGGTAAATTATGAAGAAATGTAATTTCTCATGTCTAATGAACAAATGATATATTTTAAAATAGTTTTTTCATTAAATGGCTTTTACTTTTTTTTTTTTTTGTGATGAGCTTAGCTTTTTTTAAAAGAAGCCCAAACCTTAAATATTGCCTTGATTCTCTTTATTGTTAGTCAGAAAATAAGACCACCTGCATATATGTCAGATGATTTTAGCAGTGTTGGCCCACTGCTAGCTCTTAAGAACATTCTTGGCTAACAATATGAGGCAGTTCTTCAATTCTTCTTCACTCTAAGATGAAAAGAACAAAAGATCCTTAGTTATATGTATCTCATTCCTGAAGGTTTACATCCTTATGTAGAATTTCAGCATTTAGCTGGAATGTGCTTTTGTGCCTCTGTGTGTAAAATAAGATGGACAAATCACACACTGTGTCTGAGCTCTGCTTCCTGCCTTTCCCTGGCTCCAGCATCCCTACAACGCCGTGTATGAGAGGCATCATCTTGCATTTGTGTTGGGTGGATATAATTAGTGCACTGAACTATGAAAGGCTGGGAGCTCATTTAAAATTAATTCTATCAAAATAGCATTTCACTGGAGTGAGGAGACTGATTATTATATCTCGAAAAATCTTTAGCTGAAGTAGGAGAAAGAAAATGTTTCTAGCTGCATGCTTTTACCTACAATCAAAATGCTGCACCCTTCATTGACACAGGCTGTTAACTAAACAGAAAACCAAACTTTAAGGTTTTATTCTTCATGTCTTAGAGCCACTGGGCTGCATCCTGAACACACTGAAATCTCTGCTAGCAGTCCCCCCACTGGGAAGTATACTTTGAAGAAGTAGTAGTCATGCTCATGGTAGATAAAAAGATACCTATATAATGAACCATCCCAAGAACTAATGGGATTTTAATGGGGTTGATTTGTTATACCAACTTTATGCTGCCCTCTTCATGGGACGTCTTTTTTATTTTAGAATATGTATAGGTAGGGCCTGGTGTTCAAATGAAATCAGGAGCTGCAACTGAATCTTGTAAAAGCAGCATCAGCTCCTCTTCTGAGGCTTTTACTAAGCCATATATCATACAGCAAGAGTTGCTGGGTGCTGCAGACTCTTGAAAACTTAATTGTGGGAGAATTTGGAAAAAAAGATCTGTTTGTGGAGGAGAAATACAAGAGGCTGAGTAATCTCCATTGAAGTTCATGAGAACTGCTCCTCTGCAGAGCAAGATACCCAGACCATGGGTGGCAGAGATCTAAGTGCACACTCATTCCATTCATGTGAACATTATAGCAGGAGCCCATTCCTGTCTGTCCCGGCGTGGCAGCTGGGAGAACTGCCTGAAATGTTTCAATATTCCTGGTGTCTCATTGTTTTTACAGACAAGGGCGAAACAGTCTTTATTTTATTACTTTATCTGCAGGCAAAACCAGCAGGTGTATTTCAAAGGTGATCGATCTTTTTATCATGTTTTTCCTGGTGTCTGTTTCTTCGACAACTCCCATCTCCTAAATGGATGTGTGCTATGCATCACAGCCTTGCAGGGATGGGTGAGCAGTTCCATTATTCATTTACCTCATTTTTATATACTACTATGGAAATGAGTAAGGTTGTTTTTTTTTTGAACCTGCCTAGTCCTTAAACAAAATGGAACCTGGGAAGAAAAAGAGAGATAAAAGAGATTACTTCTTGCTCTGGAAGTGTAGACACCCTGGAGGCAGTGCCAACAGTCTGATCTTGCCAATATTCTCTGTTTCTCAACACTTCAGTAAGGTCTGAAGGTATAAAGCAGCTTGCAGTATCAAACCTAGAACATCTAGCAACTTGTACTTACTTACCATTTTTTTTTCCCATTTCTCAACCTTAATTTATAAGCCTGGAAACTTATTTTGTAAGAAGAAAAACACAAGTTAGATGTAGGGTTAGATGGTTATTCCTTCCCTCTGTGCCAACCTCTTTTACTTGCTTCCATTAGGTAGTTTTGGGAGAGCTAAGCCTTTGCTCAAAGCTTTGTGTTCTTTCTACACATGTTGCTGGCATTTCTGACCTTAAGTTCATGTGATTTTTCAGTGCAGTAAGCATTTCTGAGAAATATAATTTTGAAGGTGTCAAGGGGGCTTGACTGGGTGTAGTGTCAGACCTTGGTCAGGGACCGAGATCCAAATATGTAACAGGGAATAAACCAATCTCTTGGGTAGGTGCACTTGATATTGATCACATTCTGGGACCATCTTCACTTTGAAGTCATTCTTTGCTTGGAACTTCTGAAATTCAAATTTTTTTTTAAAGTATTAAATAAAAACTCAAGTAGTGTAGAACGAAGAGTCTGATGGGCTCCAGCCCTTTCTCCTGCACCAACTTTCTGTGAAATTTGG
This sequence comes from Buphagus erythrorhynchus, assembly GCA_013400855.1. Taxonomy (NCBI): domain Eukaryota; kingdom Metazoa; phylum Chordata; class Aves; order Passeriformes; family Sturnidae; genus Buphagus; species Buphagus erythrorhynchus. Next base: position 21,663 of record VZTT01017722.1, on the reverse strand, counting down.
GCTGTGCTGTAGATTTTCTCTTCTTACTGAACTCTCTTAAGGTATACTAGGACTTAGCACTGTTTAACACAAGTGCTTCCTCCTAAGTTAACTCCTTGAATCATGCATTTACTGCAAAGAGATTAGGACTATATTATAATAGTGTTAAAGTAATATGAGGAGCATTTTGCCCCGATGCTTTTGTTCACTCTGAGCTCTCCATCTGCAGATGTAATAAGGCCCCTTTGGAACTCTCTCTCTGAAAAGTCAGTCAGATCCACTCTTAAGAGTGATTTGTGATTCTCCACAACTTTGGTTACTGGCAAGAAGGATTAGGAATTCTTCTCGTTGCATTCATAGCCACCAGTTTCATAAATATTTTATTACATATCTATACACTTTTCACATACATTATTTTAGTTTATACTATAATAATTTATTGTATTTTGTGTTTAAGAGATTAATTTACATTCTTTGAAGTCTCAGGCTTTTCAGGCAAGTTATCTTTGCATTTCTGCTGATTTGCTGTCATGCCAGCAGAACAATAAGATGATCTTTATTTGACTTCCAGCCTTCAAAACAATCATCATCACCTTATATTGTTGCCTTCCTTTTCTCAGTGATTTAGAAAATTCTGGTAGTGACATTAACATGAGTGGGTTTCTTGCTGTGGTTTCTAAAAGAGATAAAATCTCTTTGAGAAACAAATTATAGTTATTCATGTTCTCCAAGTCTATGAGACTGTAGCATTCCTGGAGAGTGAGTATAACATTAACTGCTTTAGATTTTGCAAATAAACTAATTTAAATTACCTATGGCATTCCACATCTCTCTGCCATGGTTACAGTTTCATGTTCTGTACCAAGATGAAACTTATTTTTCTTACAACTACAGTAAGCTACAGTACTGCCCTGCCAGTGGCAGGTAACTGATGGCCTCTGCTGCATTCTTTTAAACTAAGTCCTTTGAATAAAACCTCATGAAACGAGGTTCAAACACATCCCCTCTTAGTTTGCATTCCAGCTCTTCAAGTAGGCCCAGCATACTATTATTTAGAACATTTTATGCTAGCTCTTTACTTGTAACTTTATTACTAACACCAATAAATAGTTTACCTTCTAAACTTTATGCAGTGTTACAATAATTTTTATAAGTAACTACATTTTCATGATCCCTAGAAATTTCATTTTTTAATGTTAAGATCAAAGACATTTCATCTGGGGGGAAAAGGCCAATTGCATTAGAAACTTTAGCTAAGAGTTTATGATCCAAGAGAAACAACACACTTCTAATTTTAAATTCATTTTGATCTGTCTTCTATTGAGACTAACCCTATGTTCAGATCGCTGACAATGACTGCCAAATTTTAACAGGGACAAGAGTTAGAGGAAGCACTGAATGCTCTGGGAGGAAGAAGGAGGGTGGGAATGAGGGAAGAATACAGGACCCCCATGTCCTGCCATCTCACTCTCAGATGAGCTGGGTTAGGTGTGCAGTTATTTTTAGGGGCATGCCAGTTCCAGCACACATGCACCCTCTCTTCCTTTGCTGCTGGGGTCAGCTCTACCTGCACATCCGTGTCCAGCACAGCCAGCGTGGTGGGAGCTGGTGCCCATTAGCTGCTCCTGAGCTGCCTCAGTGCGACTACTCGGTGTTTGTAGGTTGAACCTTGCTGTTGACACCATGCAGAGAGGGGTATTTTTCCCTGCTGTAATAAAGCAGCTGTCCTTGATCTGTTCAGAGCCTCAGAGGGAATTCCCATCACACCCTGGGTCAGGAACTGGCAGCAGTACTGATAATAGTTATTATGGGCAGGATTAAGGGCCAGTGTGTGCCCCCCTCTGTCCCTCTCATCTACTGTCACCCAAACCATAGATGAAACTCTAGGTTAGGGAGGGCATCACATTGCCTCCACTCAGAAAGAGAGATTACAGAGAATCACACTTTCAGCCAAAAGTACACCCCTTTACATTCAGCCCAGGCTGCCTGTGAAGGTGCAGGGACGGTGTGGTGGGGGAAACACGCAGCAGCAGCTGAGAGTGTTGGCTGTGACTGCAAAGTAGGCTGGCTGTAATCAGAGAGAGGCAGCACCCTCTGCTTGATCTGCTGCCAGAAACTACTGAAAACAGTCAAATGGCTCAGAAGCACCAGTAGAACTGGCCCATGCACTCAGATCAGCTAATCCTAGAAGGTGTCATTCCCAATCCCCTAAATCAGCTTGTGCCATGGTAGAAATGAACTGCTGCTTGGTGGCCCTCACGCCACAGGACTGACTCTCCCTTCATCCCTCTTACACCTTGACTTGGCCCTGCTGTTGTGCAGCTGAACAGGGAATCTGCCTTGTGAACTGACCTGGGAGGAAAATTTGCTTTTTGGGTTTTATTTTTTCCTTTCCAGACAGATCCATGCCCAGCCTCCCTGGCTTCTCAGGTATGTGAGTGTGCTTGTGAAAGCACAGCAGGATGGGTGGGTGCACCAGGAAGCTTAATTTGGTGTTGCTGAATGCAAACCATTTTCTGAGTGAATCTGGCCCATTAGCTAGAAAATAAATGATACTGTGGCAGATCCTCTTGGGATCAGAGAGAATACTTACTTTTTTTAAAGCAAAAGTCTTCTCTGAATGTGCCAAGCTGTTCCACTCTTATGCATTATTGAAAAATACTCTATGCTGCTTTTTAACACTAGTTTCTGTTTCATCCTTTCTCTGAGCTTCACATACATTTTTTAAATATCCCACAATCTGGTTGCCATTCACAGTTTGGTCTTCACTGTTGAGAAGTGATTTTCAATAATCACTCAGCATCAATGGATAACACTGTGCTACAGCTAGAGCAGATCAAATCTTTCCCTTCTCCTTCTGTGATTTCTAAAATAATTGGCATTCCTAGAACAGTATTATAATCTGCAAAATGTATCATTTCTTTAAATAAAAAGCTTCCTAGATAATGTCCAGCTTCCTGAATAATCTCACAGAAAAGTACAGTACAGTGGGAGAAAAGTTATATCGAAAAATAATCAACTGAAAGTTAAAGCTGTTTATTTTATAATGGAAAACACTTTTCATAGCTCTGGGATATTTACATTAGTCAAACTTTATCTGAGGTGTCTGTATTCAAGGTGCCTGGTAACATGTCCTGTGAAGACAGGCTGAGAGAGTTGGGTTTGTTCAGCCTGGAGAAGAAAAGGCTCCAAGGAGACCTTATAGCACCTTCCAGCACCTAAAGAGGCTACAAGAGGGCAGGAGATGAACTTTTGACAAGGCCATGTCATGATAGGACAATGGGTAATGGTTTTGAACTGACAGAGAACAGGTTTAGATTGGATATCAGGAAGAAATCCTTTACTATTGGGGTGGTGAGACAGTGGCACAGATTTCCCAGAGAAGTTGTAGATGACCCATTTCTGAAAGTGTTCAAGGCCAAGTTGAATGGGACCTTGAGCAACCTGGTCTAGTGGAAGGAGTCTCTACCCAAGGCAGGAATGTGAAATCTTGATGGTCTTTAAGGTCCCTTCCAACCCCTGTCATTCTGTGATTCTGTGTTGTGCCTGTTTTCTTCAGCTGTATAAGTTAAGACAAACAAAAAGTATTTCTGTTGGAATGTAACCAGCTCAGAAATTCATATCAATCAGCCATGATATTTGTTAACTTGATTCTTTATTAGGTACAGACTCAAGTCTGGCTCTGGGGATCAGAATCAGAAGCTCTGTGGAGATGGAGCACCTCCCATTTAAGGAGGCAAGTGCAGAACTGCAGGTGAAGCTCAGTTGACTCCCTGGAGTCCTTCGCTCACCATCCCCCAGGGCTGGGTCAGCTGTCAGTCTCACAGATTCATTTGGTTTTAAATACTGCTTTTCTTCAACTGCTTTGTAATGCCTTTTACCAGTGTGGTGGCGGTGGTTTGTCTGACCAGGAGTCTTGATTAGTCAATGCAATTTGTTGGCATAATGATGTCCTCTAACATCAGCTATAAGAAGTGCAACACATCCCATTTAAATGCACTGCACACACACACTTGTACACACACATCATACTCTTCAGAATGTATGGAGGGAATGAGCACTGCAGAGTGGAACGAGGTACAGAGATTTCTGAGCTTTCTGGTGCAAACTGGCCATGCAGACAAGGGAGGTTTGGCTCCCAAATCGAAGTAGCTGGGTGAGGTATAGCCTGGCAGAGGAGCTCATTACAGGAGGCAGCACTGCCCCAGCCAGCACAGCTCTCTTCTGGAGATCTCTGCACTGGTATAATTATATTACTTCTCATTCTAATTTACCTCAATGTTTGCTAACTCAGCATCTCTGTACTGTCCATTACAGACCTGCCCTCCCCACGATCTCCTGGAATTGTGGTTTTTTGCAGTATCACTTGGGAAAAAAATATTTTTTTGGAAAAAAGTGCCTGTGACTGTTGCTGATAGTGCAGCACTTAACATAATGCCTTCCTTGGCTGGGAATCTCAAGTGAGCAGAATCTGAAAGTGGAGGGAGGCAGTAGCAAGATGCAGAAATCCTTCATCTCTTTTCCAAACTCTAAAAACAAAGGACAAAAAGAGCACTGTGTTACCATTCTGTAAGAGCGATAGCAAAATATTCTTCCTTCCATCCCCTCAAAAAGTCTGGAAATAAAGCATGATGTAGGAAGGAATCCAGCAGAACCAAGGGAAGAGGTGGAAATTCCCAGTTTAGTGCATAATTACCCTGTGGGCTACTCTTGGCATATAGGGCATCTATGGCTCTCCCAGGTGAGCTCCTTATCTGCAGCTTCCCCAGCTCCCTGCAGCAGCCCAGTCAAGCAGAAAAGTTCATCCATAAGACTTTTATAGGTCACCTGGTGCTTGGACTGCTGCATCCGAGCAGCCTTTGTGCTGATGGAGAGAAATAAACACAGGAAGATTCTGCAGGAAAGAATAAAAGGAAATGCCCATGCTTGGGACCTCATCATCACATATTTACAGGAAGGATGGCTATTTGGGGGCAGGTATACCCTAAAAAGATAGCACATTGACCACAGGTAGGAAACAGAGATAAATTCAGATAAAATCCAAGGATGCATAAAAGGAGACAGAGAAACAAAAATTATACCTATTCCTAAAGGAGATGTAAAAATTAAAGGGAAAACTGTACTGTGGAAAATAGCCCTAAGAGGCATAACACAAACTTTGCCATTAAAAGCACTGGAAAGCCATATAATCATGTTAGATAAATAAGGTGTATCAAGAAGTAACATAAGAATAATCTGCTTTGGACTGAAATGGAGAGAGTTCCATAGCTAAACTGAAAATTTTAGTATTGTTTTAGTGCCCCCACTATTTTCTACCTTGGATATCTGCTGTAAGCTGGGTGCCCATGAGTTTGCAGGATTGGAGCTGGATGGACCTTCTGGTAAAGGCAGCCCAGCTCTCTTCTGATTATGACTTTGTGGGATTTCAGAAATGACTAATGAGAAAAAATACAGATCATGGACTATATTCCAAAAGAAACTATGTATCACTGGTTCTTCATAAAGTGTACTAAGGTTGCAGGAGTATAAAACCTATCAATAATGAATGAAGAGATTGCAGTTCCATTATTTACTATTAAAAAATGTGCTCTGTAAGTATGCATAAAGTTGCAATAAATAAAGGAAGCCTGCAGAAGGGCAATCCCCAAGCTAAAAGAAATATAAAGGAGCTGGCAATAGAGAAGGTACTTCCCTGGATAGTTTTAACAAGAGACTGGACATGCTATTTTGTTGCACTCTGAGGAGATTGACCAAATCACTTCTGTGAGACAGGGTAAGTAATTTGGTAGTCATTTTCCACTTCAGATCCTCAAAATTCCATTAAACCAGGGTAGAAATGGTTACCTTTAGGGGATATGATGATGGATGGAATGCCTCCTGTGATGTGTGCTCCTCCTTGATAAGACTTCTGGCATGTGATTTCCTGGGGAGTTCACAATCAGCACATTAAAATAGATTAGTTATGAAGAACATACAAACAGTGTGGACAATTGCTTTTAGGAATAAGGTTACAGCTAAGCTTTTATGTCACTATTAGGCAGAGATTATGCACAGGCAGTAGGGCAGAAATGAACCTTCAGGGAGATCTTAATCAAAGAGGTGGCAAAAATCTTGTGACTGAATTTGTAGTTAAAATAGTGATTTGGAAACCAAAAAAAGGCCTATATTGTCTGCTGGCAAACTGGCTGGTCAAGACTGGCATGGGAAAAAAGCAAAGACAGCTGAGGGGAGATAAATAAGAACAGAACTCCACAGGGCTTTGAAGGAGATGAATGTAATGAGTTAAGGGAGAAACCCGAGGGAATGAGTGGCATAATTAAAGCAATAAGAAAATAAAGTGATACTAGCAGATGCATTTCTCAGACCCAGAGGATAAAACATCAGGTCAGAGAAGAGGATGCTGCAGCAGTCAGGACTTCATGTAGAAATTTAACTAAAAATAGGTAAAGACAGTGAATTGCAGTAAGTCTAGAAAGTCAGGTAAAATTATTCTCAAAGAAAGATAAATTACAAGCTCTCTTTAAAATGATGGAATATGTTCCAGAATTTTACATGAAAAATATTTTTTTGATTATGTATTGCAGCATTATTCTGAAAAAATCTTTGGAATCTGAAATTCTGATTACCATTACTACACCTATCTACTGAGATGAAATAAGTTTAGGTGGACTTGGAAGAAAAAAATGCACTTAATGATGTTTACAGAGACTAGGGAAGATTGAGAGGTATTCAGGAGTAATTTTAGTAAAGATGGAGATTCAAATAGAACTTTGGTTAAATAATCTGAACTGGAACTATATACTGCTATTTTATTCCTAAGATGTGGAAAGATAGGGCTATTTGTTTTCCCATAAGAACTATGAGTCTATTTTCCTAGTATTCAGCTTTAGAATTATAATAACACAAAAATGTGACTCCTAATGTACCAGCATAGCTTTTCCTTATGATTCTCAGAATTCTATTAGTTCTGTTCCAGGGCCAGAGTAAGAGAAAAGCTGATGAGTAGATGGCATAATGCACTATCTCTAGCAGATTGGCATAGCTGTATTTCAGTAAAAGAAAATCACAGTCAGTGATTTATGAGGTTACAAGTCTTTTCAATTTACGCTGATTACAAAAAAAAAAAGTAATAAAGAATAAAAACAGTAAAAAACCCTCGAGAATGGCTTTAATTTTACAGTGTATTCCATATAAAGACAAAAACATATGTCAACTCAGCAAGCAGTAAGACTGTAAGGGTTTACTTACCAACTTTTTTTCTTGTTATGTTTTCCTTAGTCTCTTTTCATCTGTTCCCATGATACTTTTGGCACTTCTATAGCTATGGAACTAGTGTTATGGTAGTTACAGCTCCTGCTTTCTTTGCCAGAAAGAAAGTGCTGCATATCACTTAGGCTAAGGTGACTGAAGGAAAAAATGCATCTATTATGAATGCTATAAAAGCAATATTAGTCTCAGTTACTTTGACAGGTTCATCTTGTTTTCTTTCTAACAATATAAGTTACTTTGTTATTTGCATCATAAATGAAGAGTGTTTGGTAATTTTTAACCAGTAGTACTTTGTTTTGTTACTTATTGTAACTTATTGGAGGTAATCTCTGGACAGAGTAGGCAGTGCAGAGGTTAAAATAATTTTTAGTTGTTATGCAAAGCAATTATTAGCAATTTATTCCAATTAGCAAATTATTCCAATTATTAGCAAATTATTCCAATTCTTTATTCCAATTAGTGGAATAAAGAAATTATGTTAAACTCTGAGGACAGTATTTTTGAATAGGTTGTGTAAATGAATTATAGAAGGGACAATGTAGGTGGGAAGGGAACAGCAGGAGCAGTAAATTACCAGGAGCAGAGAAAGGAGCAAGTGACTGACAGATGGGTTGCTAGTCACCTGGAGCACTTTTCCAGGTGATGTACTGCAGGCTTGTCTGAGCTATAACCAAGCTAATAACCTGTACCTAATCACCAAGAGACACAAGCAGGGGTCATCTGAGTTTTCCTAGAATGGTAAACTTCAGTTTACTTCATACTCTAGGAAGGATTTGTTCTGTTTTGATGGATATGAAACAGAACGGGCTTGCACCTTTTGGATTAAAAGAAAGGGGAAGAGGTCACTTGCACAAAACATTCCCATTGCTACTTCATTATATTTCTGTAGACTGTTATTAAGCCTCTGACTTTTATTTGGAAAAAAAGGAATGAAAAATGTTATTTAATGTGTTGACTGCTTCCTCTGATTCTGTCAGTTCATCCTTTCTTGCAGTTCCCACCTACATTTTCCCTGCATTTACAAAATTCATTAAATATGGTTATTCAATCTCTAAATATTATACAGGAAGTAAAGACATAAGGAAACTTGTCCCATTTGGGAGGGCTATGCCCTTGGAAAGGAAGAAAATCAAGGTCACTTCTACTTAAAAACTCTTCTATAAGAGCTTTAACTAATGTATCTCCTGCACTTTCATCCAGACTGATTTTAAAGTGGTGTTCGTATTTGGATTTGATTAGACTTACAGAGAGCTAAGGAAGCATCATTACAATGAGACAGCCCTTCACTCCTTACCTCTTTTCTTCTTTTTCTCTTCCACAAACAAAAGAGGAGATTTAGGGTAGATATTGTTGCTTCACTTAGGTTTGTTGATCTTTTGCTTAGAAAAGAGGAGGAGATTGAAGGGTTTTTTTTCCCTCCTTACAGAATAAGCTTAGACAAATATAAAAGAGCAAGGAACAATAGAAAATGCTTTATTTTCAATCTTTTTGTATTTACATGGTTCAATAGCTGCTTAGATATCACAGAGATTATAACTGCATAGTTAGATCTTTATTATGAACAGATAGGTAATTTTACAGTGTATTTCCTGCTAAGGGCTGACCTTTTAAATTACATACTCAGAAAGCTTATACCACTGATTAATCCTTTTCTTTTTGGTAGCTTCTACAGCCCAGAAGATTTTTAGGGGGTGGAAATTCATGTAAGCAATGGAAATTTTCCCCATTATTACCAGGAAACTTTTTTTTTTTTTTTTAAAGTATGAAGTAAAATTTTCTGTGGCTAGGATCTTCTGGTAAATTCCTTACAATCAAGCTGTCATTTTTATCTTGCTTCAATGAATTGTTAGGAAAGATTTGAAGAAGTTTGTTGCAAGTCTAAAAGTTTGGTCTGTCCTTTGCAAGAATAACACACTTTCTTTCATCAGCTTTTTTTTTCGTCATCCATCCCCTGGAAAACTAGAAAAGATTAACTAAAAAGCATTAGTGGTGCACAGAACTGTCTGTCATAACACCTCCCATGCTGGCTTTTGGATATGTTGCTTGCATTGTCTAGTTCTCTTCTTTTCTGTTCCCGGTATCATACAAAGTGCTGAAGCTAGATAAATGCCCAAAGCAATATTTCTGCAAAATGTTCTGTATTTTGAGCTCTCTGTTTTGGATTGCTAGTAGCTCCCTCCAGTGTAGTTCATAAATGTGGAGGTCATCATAGTAGGTCTGAGATGAAAGCAAACCTTTTCATTCCGTTCATGGGAATCTCATCTGTACTCAGAACAGGAAAAGGGTTTTCAGTTTGCAGCTCCAGCCACGGGTGTAATTAGCCATCATGTGCTGTGGACTGGAAATCTGGTACATTGCATTCAAGAGCTCTGATTATTTACTCGTATCTTCTCTACTTTATTACTACTGGAAAAAGTGATTCTTCCAGATGCTCCTGGAAGAATGTGCATGTGCAGTAAACAATATTCTTAAGCCTAGCCTTGGCCTGGTCAATATCTTTAAATCTTATGCTCCTCACCTAATAATCTGGAAAGGTAATAATGCCTTAGGATAATGACTAACCTAACCTATAAGGTAATTAGAAAATTTACTTTTGTATTGCTATTATTATTATTATTTGACAAGGGAGACAGAATTTGCTTATTGCTTACAGAAAAATTACTTATCTCTTTAAAACCACCCCTGCTGTGTAACTAGCTATCTTCTGAATACAGGTTAGTCAAAATGGCAAAAGAATAATAAATCAGAACAATAAAATAACAAGAACTCATTTCTTAAGCCTGACTCAAACAGTTCAGCTATCATGGAAGGAGGTTGATGTGGAGCATGAAGGACTGCTAAGGTCAAAGGGCTGAAGAATACATAAAAGAGACAGAAAATGTGTATCTTGATAAATAAACAATTTTAGCCACCAAGGAAAAAAAGCTTCCAATCTGGGCAGAATTTCTTCTAATAAGGGAAACAAACTTCATGATAAGGAAAAAAAATAGAAGCGAAGAAGATATTTATGGCAGTAAAGGACAATTTAGGAAAAGAATAAAAAGCTGCCATAATTGGAGAGAAAGGAAAATATACCTCCCTTTTAGTCTAAGTCGGGAATTTTGTGCTCTATTTGTTTTTTCTTACTCACCTAAAGCTGTGTTAATGTTAGAAAGCATAGTAACTTAGTGAAGCAAATCCTTTTGAAATCAGAATTCCACAAAAGCATGTACAACCTGGCTGTTATGGCAGCATTTGAAGGTTGTGTTCTGGGTTCCCCAGAACGTACGTTAGTGTTATTGTGACTGTCAGTAGAAGGCCAATCAGAGAAGACTGATTTAAGTTTGATTCAGAAAGAGTATGGAAAGTAGTATTTTATTTTACCTTAGAAACAACGATGGACTCTTCATTTGCCTGTTAATGCTGACTTTATTGGAGGAGAACTAGTGTCCTTGTGGTGTCTCTGTTATGTGGTGCTGCTGCACAGGTCACCTTTCCGAAGGTCTCCTCTGGTATTCAGAGCTCAGGACTGGGACCAGCTCAGAGCACATGCAAGCCCAGCTGAGAATGAAGCTGTCTCCATCTTTCAGACAGTATTATAACCATCAAGTTGGTTCATCTTGTCCCCACCCTTCCAGGTAAAACTGCCAGCACAGCTGCACCTATGTGACCTTGTCTATACTTCCAGTGGTGAATCTGTATAACGCATTTTGCCAGTTGTTTTGGGTACAGAATCTTTGCTGAACACGTTGGTCACAGTAGTCTTTTGCAGATACACTTTTTGAGACTTTTATTGTCCCTCCAATTTGACCTTTTACATGTCAGTGTGATTCATTGTATCAAGGAACCTAGAGAAATTTAACTACTGTCATTATGGGGTTTGTGGGAGCATATAGCTTATTATTTTATACCCTTCTTCTGTTGTTTTTTATTCATGAGGAAATACTTCCCAGAATAGCTCCAACTTTGGTTTCAAAGGATGAATTTCATGCAAATGCCTAGTCAGTATCCAAACCCTCACAGTAAATCAGAATATTTTCTTCAGTCTTTGAATCTTCATAGAGTCCACATGATTTATTTATCTGGGACTGCAAGGTTTCAGCTTCCTAAAAGACTTTCTATTTTGTCGGCGGTCCATAAAATGCTTCCACAGGTTCATTTAACACTAAGTAAAAGCATGTCCTTCAGGGGTTGACAAGACTTCAAAGACAAGAACTTTTTGTTAATTGACAGCTCTGTTTCATCATTAAGCCATGCTTCAATGTGTTATGTCAAAAACTTGCTGATGAGAAGCAGGGCCAAAAGCACAGAAGTAGGAAAGAAAAG
>VZTT01017716.1:9070-25256 GCA_013400855.1 Buphagus erythrorhynchus | reverse complement strand
CTCTTATGGACCCACAGCCAAGATATGACTTCGAATAGCTCTCCTTCATTGAAAATTATTATCGACAGAGGTAGAATTTAGAATCTAGGTTGAAAAGAAATAGTTTTAATGCTCTAGTCAATTTTCTGATACTACTTCCATTTAATCAAACACCTTTTTGTTCCAAAGAAGCCACAAACATCTGTGCAGGCCAGACACATCTGTACAGCAGGACACCTGCCTCCTGAATCAGCTTTGCCAAAATTTGGAGGGATGCTCCTGCTTTGTGTCTAAGAAGCAGATGCCCTTCTTACATGTAGCAGTATTGGTTACTCTCATCATGTAGCATGAGAGAGAAACTACCTTCCATTTATCAGGATCTCCAGACAGAATTTAGCTGGAATCACTGCAATTTTGAACTGCTATTTGATCAAAAACAAGGTAGGACCTACTGGTTGCTTTGGGAAAGACAGATTTTTTTAGAAATAGGTAGACAGTTCTTTCTCTTCCTGGTTTAAGAACTTTGGATATGGGGCAAAAATGTAAGAAGACTCCCACCATGAAAAGTTCTGCTAATTACATATGGCATTGTTTTGTCTGTGAGGGACAGAAAAATGGCTTTCAAAATGGCTTTCAAAATCAACATATTGATTCTTCTAATTGGGCATCGTGGAGGGGAAAAAAGCACTTGAGGATTGAAAAGCAAACATTCAGAGGGATTCCATGCATATTTAACTGCATCTTAACAATTGCATGTGCCTCATTTATGCTGAAATTAGGCAAAAATATTTTCTGCTTCTTAGACAATAATGTAAGACAAATTAATGTTTGGTACAGCACAGGTGTACAGCACAAGGATTTTCTGGTTTACTACATCTTTTAGGAGCTTTAATTCATACAATGGAACACTACAATTTTATCCCAGGGTGGTATTAGCTAAAAGTTGAACAGCTACTCTACACTGGTATTAGGACTAGCTTAGGAACTTGTCTGAAGACATAAATGGATCCTATGTCATTTGCTTTTCTATTTTACATCATAATTAAAAAAGCTATAGTCAGATGTGATGAATTGAACTCCAAAAGTTTTATGATATGCTCAGCTGTGAGCATGCAAGGAAGTGGATACCTGCTCATTAGAACACTTACACAAGAAGTGATGTACATATCTAACAAACTTGGTAAAAAAAAGAATTTATGCTGGTACTTGCAATCTCTGTAAGGATTATTCTGAAGACATTGTAGCACTAAAGTCAAGTTGCATAAAAAATATCCAGAAAACACATAAAGAACTAAAGATTGGATATAGTTATCTATTAATATATTTCAGCTGACTCAACACCAAGCGAGAATAGTAGTTCACTTTCACATTTTTCTTCTAAAGCAAGACACAGGGGTTTATTCCATTTTTCTCCTCACTTTCTCTCTTCCCTGTAAGAAGCTTGCAGGCTCATCAAATTCACATACACAAACAGACCAAAGCAATCCTTCTGGCCACCGATTTCTAATTCAAGTTGTTTTGCACACCTACACTATTAAAAGGCCACATTCTTGAAGAATGATTGCCTTCTCTGCATACTTATTAGCTAGCTTGGTGCCTGGAAATGGTTTTTCCTGTACTGCATAATAATGTTTCTGTCCTTTTTAAAAAGAATCTGTACCTCACCTGCATCACATGTCAGACACACCTAATAACTGTGCAGTGAGTTAGGCAGAAACTGGGGGACTCATTTAATTTAGAACAGTACCTTAAAGAACTAAATAATTAACTTTCAGGTGTTTCTGTAGGAGAACAATTAAATATCATTAACTTTTATTAGTAAAACAAAAAAAGAGAGAAAACATTTTCTATAGAAATCTAGACCTTATTCAAATGATCTGCAAGAATCTTTCTGACTTCAAATTCTACAAAATATTATAGGCGATTTCTCTTGGGAACACATAAAACAGTGCATGTAGAAAAAACTACAGGAGACCCAATCCATAAGTACTGTAAGGATTTCATTGTGGATCATTACCTCCCTATCAGGACTTGAGGAATAATCTGCATTAAATAGTAGACAGAATGAATTTATCCTCCTTGGCTTGTGGAATGGCTGTGAGCTGACTGGGATCTCTCTGGTTTTTAGTATATTTTATTTTATTTTATTTTATTTTATTTTATTTTATTATTTTATTTTATTTTATTTTATTTTATTTTATTTCAGAATTGGGGTGTGTGTGTGTTTAATTGAAATTTATTATTTTTTCCCTATTTTGAAATAATGGAAGAGAAAAATGACTCTTTCTTCATTTATATGGCATAGCTGAATGACAAACATTATTTTACCTTTTTCATTGCTTCTCTTTGTCTTTCTCTTAGGATTGTGATTGCACAAATAGCAGCTTTGGTGTGTGATTAGAAAGCTGAAAAATGCCCATCCCCAAATAATCTCCAGTATCCAAATTGACCAGTTCCTTCATCCTTTCTTGCACCTTATTTCTTCTACCTTGATGAATAAGATGACAGTTGCCAACTGTTAAACTGATTGTGTTGTTAGGACCAATTATTCATTTTATCTCAAGCACCTTAGCTGACCACATGCTATGGAGAGCTTCAGAAATATAGTAATAAGTGTTGAAAATGTTACTGGCAAATCATTAAGTCAATTCGCCAATTTCCTATGAAGCAAAATTTTGGAAATATGTTAGTCATGTCCTCTTCAGTTGGGAACCTGTCCCATCCAGTCTGAAGCCAGTATCTCTGTTTCTTAAGGATATTTGCCCTGACTGAACATTTCCTAAGTTTATTTGTGTATTTCATAAACAGTGAGCTCAGACTGCAACCTTTTCATCAGTACACATGCTAATAAGAAACAAATATTTTCAAATAATTTAATGAAATTTAATACCTTTGAAATTCTGGTTTCAGTGGATTGAAAGATTTAAAAGTTTTTGAGCATACATGTGTAGGATGGAGGCAGATGCTCAGATATATCTGCACACACAAAAGCAGAATATAGTTTCATAAAATTGCATCCTTGCAAGGTTTGGTTGCTAAGCTGCTGATTGCTACAGCAAATGGGTGAAAGTTCCTCTGTGTCAGACTATAAAAAAGGAGGGTAGTGAGGATGATCCAGGTTCTTATGATAAAATTTGAAAGTCTGTCCAGCTGTGTCAGTGCAAGGAAATAACAGGGAATATTTTGAACATGGTCATGGGAAGGCATGTACATATGCCTGAGGTGATTTTTTAAAATTCCTTTTTAATAGATGAAATACAAAATTTAGTATCCTGTCCTCCAGAAGTTAGCTATTTATTGAAAACTATTGATAGAAGTTCCTTCTATGTTTGATAAAGAAAATAATTTCAGAGGGTGATTCAGTGTGTTTTAAACATTTATGTTTTGTTCATTCAGATGGTATTAGATACTAGCTTGGCATAGATATCTGAAGCTAGGTGGACTGAATCCCACACACTAAGTATTATTACATTTCATATCACCTTCTATATAATCCTTAACCTTTTTCACCTGCAGCAGGTTTTTGTGGGAAGCTGGATAAGTATAGGTGGATCCACCCAATGTACCATTGTTATCACAGCCATAACTGACATGCATGCTTTAATATGTTTTTAGCAGGCACTATTAAGGTATCTCTAGGAAACCTCAGTAAATTCTAGATGAGTGGAAAACATATTATATTATGAAACTATGAGTGGAAACTAGATTATATTATGAAATTTAAGACACATTTTTTAGTATTCCAGTGTTTCTAGAAGTCCTGATGATGCTGAGTGGAATTCTCTATATTTGCAGGATTGAGACGTCTATGATGTAAACAGAAAATAATTCCAGTCCAAAGAGAGATTACTGCCATGTGCCTGTGTCTTGGTTTGAAAGACAAGTATCTGCTAAAAGGGACAAGAGCCTCTTTTTTTAAAGGAGAGTATAAACCCCCCCTTTTCCCTTCTTCCCTTCACTTTACTATGATTTTCGGAATTAAAGAGCTCTCAGGCAGAGATATGGTGTTGAGAGCTTTGTTAACTCTTGGTTAAAGGATAAAGGACTGAACGAAGTCCAGATGGTCAAGACACAAACACAGTGTCCTTGAGCCCAAAGTTAGACGATATCAGGATGTGCAAGAAGGAATGAAAACTGCCTGACCACAGGCATCCGAAGTATGAAGCAACATAGGCGGGGTAAGCAGCCGCAAGGGAACCAATGATGAGCTACAGAGCAGAAAAACCCAGTAAACAGTTCTGGTTGTGGACCCCTTCCTCTTGTGGTGCGATTACCGCTCTGATGTTCTCAGTGAGCTGGGAGGAGAGGCGGTGGATCCCACGTGGCTGGAGGGGCGCTGCGGGGAATGGCGTCTGTGTCCCAAAATGGGAAAGGGCAGAGGGGAAAAGCCGCTCACAGGTCCCGGCGCAGGATCAGTCCTGATGCTCCAAGANAGCCCCTCACCTCAGCTCTTTTTTTTCCCGGTGTTGCCCCTCTCCTCCCCCCTACGAGAGAAAACTGTTAACTGAGCTTATGGGTGTAGACCCAAATACTTAGCATAACAATGGGAAAAATTCCACAGAAAGAAAAAGGGAAAATTCAACCCCCAACATTCTGTTATATGGAGTTATCTATGGATTATCATCATGCAATAGAAAAATGGAAATTCATCACAATCAAGTATTTGGGAGATCTATAAAAATCCGAATTCTTTCGGAGATCACCAAGGATTTCCCCAGTAAAATCTAAAAGACAGCACCACAGAATAGGCAGTATATTGGAATAGAAATTACAGAGTTGCTGTACATTTCATTTCTGATGGCAGCAAAGATCAATGTACTTAGCTATAGCTCCTGAATTAATATCCCTTTCTACCATGGAATAGAATACTGTTACACAGCTTCTTACTCTACATTTCAAGTCTCTCACCGTATTGACAGAATATTATGAGTTGGAAGGGTATTCAACTCAGAATATTCTGAGTTGAAAGATCATCAAGTCCAAGTCTTAAGTGAATGACCCGGATGGTGATTGAACCCTCACCCTTGGCATCATTAGCACTGTCATCTAACCAATTAAATAATATCCTGTGGCTTTCAATGAAGTGGATACTTTTAGGGTAGTATCAATTTATAAAATAATCTAAATTATGATGCATTGAGTTATTCTGCATTTCTGTTCCAAGCAGTTTTTTTTATTGCTAGGGAGCTCAAATGCCAATAAATACAAAGTTCTGTGCTGCAATGTATTTCTCTAGTAGCAGCTGTGTGTGCAAATGAGGGGCAAATCATAGCTGTTGCATTAACTCATTTGAAATCTCCTAGAATAAAGGTCAGGCTTTTTTTATTTTTTAATCAAGTATTTTTGGAAAAAAGATTAAAATACTGTAATTCAGCATTTTGCAAAACAGCCTCTCTTTTGTCATATTTGTTTATGAAGTTTAGAAACCTCTTTGGAAAATGTTTTATATAATAAATTTGTGATTCTTTTTCATTATAATTCACTTCAGTTTAGATAGAGTTTTTTTATTCGGATATACTGAAACTATTTTTTTCTAATTTTTTTCAACCAAACATACTGTATTTAAAACATTTCCTCCAGTAAGTCTTGCTTTTAAAAAAGATCTTGTCTTCCTGAATGAAAAAAAAAAACCAACCATACTTGGGATCTTCACTATTCTTTTTTTAAATAAGTTTGACTTTACTTTCAGAGCTTCTGATGAATATAGTTGCAACAGGCTGTCTGGATATAAAGCTCTATATGAGATATTAATAGGGATTTTCTTGGTGCAGTTGTAGGTTTTTTATGGTAATTTTGACATGCTAAACACCTGTCTCACTGGACAACTAAAAGAGTGTGTTTTAAGCTATAAAAGACTACCAGTAATCTAGGCTTGTGCTCAATTGTTGGGTTTTTGATGGAGGCTTTTTTTTAATCATCAGGGAAATTCTGCTGTACTTAAATAAAATGGGAGAAAAAGCTACAAATACTGTAATTCTAATTGAGCATGTTCCTGCACACCAACATCATTTGAACTCCTCCTCCTCAAGTCTCATTTAAGCAGCATGCCTTGCCAGGCCCTGCAGAAAAACAGCTTCTCAACATCAACTTCCATGCCTACTTTATTACAAGATTACTAGATTTTTTTTTTCCCGCTTGACAGCTAGCAGGGCAGTTGGTAAACAGGCCTGGAAAAGGGTCTTGAGGTATTAACAGAGTTCAAAGGGGAGAAGATAAGCTTCAGAAATTATAGAGAGAAGGATATTTGCCTACCATTTGCAGGAGTATCTGTGTTATAGTTTGTTGCTCTCCAAGCAGCCACTGATGGACTGAGAGCAAAGCCCCAGCAAAGTGGCCTCTTCTTCAAAGACAGGGTGATGAAGAAGACATTTATTTCTGAACTTTGAAGGCTTTCTCACCAAAAAGAGAAACATACTGTTGCACAGTTTTCCTGTTCTTACAGGACAAACATCAAAATGCTGTGACTTCTCGTTCACAATCCTCTGAAATCTGGAAATTCCTCCCATAGATTTCAATAGTTTGTATCCAGGCTCCTAATGATGGCAAATTCTGTATGTTTTAGCATGTGGCAGATTATGGCATTGTTTAACTGGTTAATGCATTTTTCAGTATTGAGAAGCACACAAGTGAATTGCTGAATTCTCATCCATTAGCTGTGCTTACATAACATAAACCAGTGTAATATAGTGGGACCTGAAACCATAGCTTTCTAAAACTACAAGACAATTTTTTTAAAGTGCAAATACTTGGAAGTCAGTGTAAGGTTTCTGGTCTCTAACACTCGTTGAATATACTTACTAAGTGCAGCTAATGCCTTAGGTGTATTCAGCTACACTGAACACGATTCTTTTTTCAAATTCACTCTTCTATGAAGCTATTTAAAATGGCATCAAAGCCCTGTACTATTAAGGAATAAATTTAGATGACTTCAAAAACTGTAAAGTTTGATTGAGACTTTAATTGAAAGTTTAGTTCTTTCCCCTCCTCTGAGTGATACCAAATTATTTCCTATAAAGAGACATTTTAGAAAGACTTTATTTTATAAAGTGAAGTAGGAGGTAAAGGATGTACATACCTAGGCTTTTTAAAGCATTTCATAGCATGAAAAAAAATGAGAGCAAGCAGCAAGACACCATCACCAATATCTCACTAGTTAACTATTGAGATGGTCACAAATCCCATCCTGCTCATCCACAGTCCAAAGCCACACTGCAAGGTCTGGCTGCTAAAGGGAAACAGGTGGAGCATGAACATTTTCATATTCATCATTCTCTTGGACTGCCAGTGTCCCATGGCAGCCCTTGGGAAGCACTTTCTGTCTAGAAAAATAGTTCATATAAATTTTGCACTTTTCAGAGTGACTTCAGTCTCTTTTTTCCCCATTGAAAATTCTCTAGCTCCTGACTATTTTGCCTTCCAGAACTAATATTTTCATAAGCCTGAATAGGATCTAGTACTCCTCCAAACTGCTGTTTGTAAATGTGGTGCAACACAAGAAAAATATATTACAAAAACTGTTTACGTCTTCCTTTATAACTTATTGTCATTGTCAACTTCCTATCAAAGTCTGGCAAGTGTCTGTGGGACTCTTATTTCCTCATTTAACTACGTAAAATTGATTTTATTGCAAGACCAATAAAGAACACTTTATTTTCTAAGGAAGGAAGATCGAATCATTGCACTAACAGGTCACCGTGTCAGGATAATGTGACATTAGTGTAATGCAAGGAGTAAGCACACTGAGGAAGGAATCAGCATACAGGCAGAGGTGTTGACTCTGGTGAGGTGAATAAGAATAGGAAGAAGTTTAATGTCAAACAGAATAGAAAAGAGCAAAGGGATTGTAGTAAGATGATTAATAACATAGTAAGGTTATGTTATATAAAAAGAATTTAGATGCCTTACGTAGACTAGATACCTAACTTTGAGATATCTACTGTTCATAAGAATGAATTAGAAGGTAAATTGCTGTAGAAATTACAATTTTTAAGAGACAAGTAATCATGAAGTTTTTTTCTTGTTTCCTCATGAAGATTATAAAAATGACTAATTGGTATTCTTGCAGTGCTTCTCAGCTTAATTATAATTTCATTTGATTTCCAGTAAAAACAATTTGTTCTCTAGATAAGATTGATATATAATGGGCTGTAGATGGAAATACAGTAAGGTAAAAAACACACGATTTCAAGGACTTTCTGTCATGCTGATATAGAAATAACAATTCTATAACTTATTTTTCCTAATATTTTCTTGGTATAGAAACTATTCATCAATTTTTCTCTGCTAACTATCCAGTTCTGATCACTGTTGAGGTATGATGTTGAGCATGATAGAGCTACAATCTCATTTTTTGCAGCCACCTTGCTCTACCTTATATTGATGTGTTAGCATTTATACTGGTCTTTGAGCAATGCAATGTGTGCTGAAGGTATCTGAAGGTTTCCGTTCCCTGTAAGACTCAAAAACTCCAGTCACAGCACAGTCTTACAGCATCTGAGGGGTTGTACCCACTTGGGGCTGGGCATCTACACTAGCAACAGGCTCCAGAGCTAGGGGGAGCCTGCTGTAGCCACCCAAAAGCTGGTGGCTGCCTAGGCAGATTGTTTGCAGTCTGCTTGTAAAAAAGTTTGTAGAAGTGAGATGGGTGCTTTCACTTTGTGAGAATACTCTTGGACTGTCTTGTCTTCAACATGGCAAAGAAGCAACTGACAGTTATGTCAAAGGCACAGAAAAGAAGAACTAAAAATGTTGACTTTGTAACCAGGGGAGAAGACAGGATTTTGTATTGAACCTTCAAGATAAAAAAAAAAAACAAAAAAAAACCAAGCAAATTAGCAAATGTTTAATTAAAATAAAGCAACCCAAAAAAGTTTCTCATCTGTTATGTCCCCTCTCTCTCTTTGTACTAAACTTCTGTCTCGAGGCTTTTTCTTTACTTGAGTGGAAAATTCTAAACAAAAATGAAAGCTTTGCCATGAGAGGGTTATTTGCAGCTCATTCACCATGGCAATCTGTAAAATTCCAGCAGCAAGAGAGAAAGACTAATTAAAACAAAATACATGTGTCATGATTTAGCACAGACAAGTACAGGATTGTCCTGGTTTAGGGCAAATTTGGGAGGAAACCTCTGATTGGGGTCCCTCTAGGAAACAGATTCAAGCAGTCCCTCCCCCAATTGGTTCGGGGAAAAATATTTCCTTGGAGAGAAGTGGGGAAAAAAACCCCAACCTGTTTATTTAACAGGCAAAAGAATTCCCAGTACAAAAATGAACAATACTAAACAGTAAACCTCTCGCTGCTCTGAAGAGATGACAGATTCAGAAGAGTCCCTTCCGTGGGTTGCAGCCCGGCTCACTCAGGCTGTTCTCAGTCCCTCCGGCACTGGGAAATGCCACAGCCCAGGCCAGGCCTGGTGGGACACAGGTGTGAGCTCCCGATGCTCTTCTGAATGTTTCAGTCCAGAGCAGGTTCAAACAGTTCCAGGAAAAAGGAGGAAAAACACAGTCTAGGGAACTTCTTTGCCTCAATTGGTTAGAAAAACTAACCAAAAAGCACAAGAGAGCTCTCTCCTGCTGTCCACTGCAGACACCACAGTCTGTGAGCAGGAATGCGGGGGAGCCAGTGCAGTCTGATAACAAACTCTGCCCTTCTTCACCACCCTCTGGCCCCTTCACTCCTGGAACCAGTCTTAAAGCTGCAGAATTCAATATTCAACACCAACCGAACAGGTGATTTGGGGATACAGGCATCATGCAGTCACCCCAAGACAAGGATCTATTGTTTTCCTAGCATAATTCCATGATTTTACTGCACACAGATCTTTTCTAAGTACAGCCCCCTATAGCTATCTATTTGTTAAGTCACAGGCTCTTGAACATTAGAATAAAATATAACTCAAAAAGGATCTTAATCTATGCTCAGGAAATCTCAGGGGAACAAAATCTCTTCTGTATTTCTGACACTTGCTTTTGTGGGGCACTGCTTACTGAGAGCTGACTGGGATATTTAAGAATCCAAAAGCTTCTTTTCTTTCATTATTCTTACATGTTTTGCTCCATATGATAATTAAAGAGACCTTTCTATGATCACTAACTACTTTTTTGTGTTCTCTCAGCAGCCTGAGAAGAGTTAAAGCATTTTGGACAGTCTACATTGAAGAATCACATCCATTTGTAGGTATCTGTTGTAAGGCATTTATACATAACTTGCTGTCCCAAGTTTAGTCTTACTTGTATTGAAATTTCATACCTTATTGTAGAAGTCTTTGAATCCCTACAGGTAGTCATTTCACCTGCCTCTAAGGCATGAAATATGATAACTGATTTAAACAAGTCAGCTATACTACCTTTGTAAAGAATCAACATTATCCCTAAAGAGAAATTTATTCTTGAGAATAAATGATCTATAAAGAGTTCTTGAGTATCTGGAAGTCTACTTTTGAACATGTAAAGGAAGGAATTCAGCTGTGTTTTCCTAACTTATACCAATGACCTAATTGCTGATTCCGTTTTCCTTTCTTTGCTTTGCAATTGAAGAATCTTTTCAGTTCATGTTCTGTATTTTGTGCCTCACAATATTTGTAGTTTTTACAGTGAATGAGCCATGTCTATTCATCTAATACAGCAAGAATAAAATCACAAATTCTTCTCAGCAGGGATGTATCTGGGCTCAGGTGACAAGCAGAACATTTAGAACCGACTGTTCCTATCACTAGTGCTATGCTGATGTGGAGAGACATGTTCGTAATATCTTCTTTATACCTAATGAACTGAAAAGATGGTAAGGATGTTAGATACTATGACTAACACAAAAAGCTAAAGCTACATGCTATCTAACCTCTGAATAGGGCACTACATATTGGTATTCCCTGCAGCTGCTTATTTTCATTAAATAAAACAATGGTTGTTCCATAACTGTGGTAATTTTAAAAGAAATAACTATGTCCCCGTCTGCCTTCCTTAACTGATTGGTGATTTTCAAGCAGGGACCTTCAAGAAATGTAAGCTTTATAAGAATAGGCACCTGAAAAAAGGAGCAAGTTTTTAGTGTTCAATTTCTTAATGGAAATTTCCGCAGTGTCTATAAAATGAAGCTCAAGTTTGTAGCTTCTGCTTCCTGGAACTTTCATATCCTTCTATGGAACAGCTGCAGATCTGTTTCTCTTTGTGCGTCCCCACTGTAATTTTCTTTTTTTTTTTTCCAGGATCCTCAGCACACATACTGTATGCCTGTAAATTTGTGTCTGGGATTCTCTCTGGAGTAGCTTCCTATGAAAATAAATTATTAAGTTCTTGCTGATGTGAGAATCATACTTTGGCTCACTTTATTCATTATTTATCCAACTGAAAGCTCAACCAGTGCCAATTGTTTGCCTATAGCCTAAGATTTATTTCTAACAAAGCAGCAATAAGTAAAAAATTGTCTTTTAAGTCTTCTAAGGAAGATAATCTCTATAGTTTCTGTATAATTCAGTTTATAATTGTTTTCTTATTTTAATGGGATCAATTGTAAAGTTTTTATTGGGACTAGATCATGCAGGCTTAAAATTGGGCACAAATCCATATTAATACAAATTGTCCAAATGAAACAAGAACCCATTCAAGGAAGTGCATGCAATTGTTTCTGTAGCGTTAACTCTTAATTCCTGTATCCAAATGTAACCTTATTTATAAAGATTAAAAAAAGCCAACCTGATTTTCAGAATCCTAAGGATTTGAAACTGCACATCAGCTTTGAGTCTCATATACATGAACTGCAGCACATTGTTAACTCCACTTGCAATATCTGCAATTACAAGTACAAAAACTCAGCTGTCAAACAAATTAAACTTAGCCTTGCTGGATAAAGCATGTTATTTAATCTCCACAAGCTGCTTGCCACCCATTGTGATACTACATTAATGCTTTAAATTGTGATTTTATTTTATAGCTTGCATACAAATAAATAGAGTGAGTAAATATTAACTAACCTAAGCCCTAAATAAAGAACAGTGAGACACTGATGGCTGTTTTATCTTGATGTGTGAATGTTATTTTAAAATTTTTGTTTGAGGTCAGACACTTTTTCATAATCAACCAGAATATGCTACTTGCATTATTAAAATGCTACATCTTGTATTAACAGTTTGGGCTAAGGATAAGTGTATTTGCAGTAGGACTGGAAAAAGATGTAGTCTTTTAGTAAGCCTGTTAAAGACTATCTAACAAATATTATTTCTTCCTATCTTATGTTTGCTCAAACTGCAGAGTACACCTGATTTATATTTGAACATATAGAGCAATAATTACTGGTGCAATCACTGGTCCCTCAGTACTGCTTTTAAATTTTCTGTGAATGCAGAGATAAAATTTGTTTAAAAATTTTACAATACAACTAGTAAGCTGTATGTTTTTCTTGTTTCCAAAAGAAAGTTAAATGAGCTTGCCACTTCTTAAATATCCTGCTGCTCCAGATGTTTTAGTTAAGTAATCAAAGCTTCTCAGAGCTTATCTCCAAAGTATAAGCTTACTTTCTGTCTCATTTAAGCAAAAGTTCTTAAGTGTGCACTAAATTTTAATAGCCTTTTGATCTGAGTGAAACCATTCTGTAGATATTAATTGAATATTTTGCTAAATTGTTCATACACTTTCAATCCTCCTAGAGAGTTCTACCTCTTGAAATACTATATAAAATGGGCCAGATGAAAATGTTCCTTAGCCCTGTGTAAAACCAGCACAGTGAAATTAAGACAGCATGGTGTGTGGAATCCTTATGTTGTAGACACATTCTTCATTGGGTTGTGAAAACTTTAGGACTTAATATGAACTGGGCAGTGTTTCAGTCTGTGGGTTTTAAACTCGGGAGAAGACAAAACAAATTATACAGTTCACACATGCAAGTATTTCTCTGCATCCTTCAGAGGCAGAAATAAGAGAGTATAACTAAAAATGGGACCTTGTTCTGAGATGTAATGCTCAGCTACTGTCATGGAAATCCCTTCAGTTCTGGTTATGCCACATATTCTGAGTGTAAAACTGAAGCCAGTAGTGAAGCAAAAGAGATTTCTTCAGTTTTAACTTCTTCTGGCAGTGGCACTGCCATGAGGTTTCCCCATCATTTTCTTATGATTTTACAAGCTCGGTACCTGATTCTTAGTAAAAGACTGGCAAAGGTCACTCTATAATTATAATTACTTTAAGAGGGAATCTATGTAAAGTAACTGAATTTATGTTAGGAGTCTTGTCCACTCATCTCCATGTGCTTTGCCAAGTTTCTTAACTATCTTTAAAGGCATCTTAAGCTGAAGAAACTCTGCCAAGTTGGCTGGGCAGAATGGGAACTTGAGGATAGATATTTATCTGCAAAGGTGAATCAAAGAGCACAACCCTTCCCTTTCCATGATTTTAAGAGAGAAGTTTATTATTTTCTCTATGGAAAAAAAGTAATCTTTTTAGTAGTGCGAAGGCTTGCAGAACATAAATCAATAGTTTTACTAGTATTCCAGTTCCATCTCAAGTTTCAATGGCAAAGAGTTATTTTTACACAAAACCACCCTCTAGTCTTTCTTGATTTACAGTGATAAACTGACATACTATACATCTTCCAGAGTAAACTGCAGTCTTTTCCTCAGGTTATCATTTTTCTACTCCTGTGAGAACTGAAGTTTCCCTCAATCTACTTTTTTCACTGTTCAATCACATTTTCCTTACATGTTAATTCTAGTTCTGCCTATAGATATGCACTAGGATTGAGCCAGACAGTTAGTGTTATAATGTACCTTTAATTAACAAAACTCAGATAACTGAGTTTTCTGAAGCTAGACTTCTTTTGAACTTCATACATATTTTTATTAAATGATGAATCAAAACATTTTACACTGTCAATCACGAACATCTCAATTAGGAAGAGAATTTCTCTCATGCTGAGCATATAAAAGGGTATTATGTTGATTTATTTCATCTACCACTGTCTAGGTTATAGAAATGCTGACATTTGTATTGTACATGTTTATCTTTTACTATTGCTTTTGTAAAATCATACGTAAGGCAAACACATATTATCTAATCCTGTGATGAAAAACTAAATTATAATGTATAAGTTGCAAGAGAGAAAGTTACCATAACTTGATTTATTTTTTCCTTGTATCTAAGTGCTAGATTCCTGAATCCTTTGTTGCAATCTCTATTTTTCTGGAAGTGGAGATAGAAGGACAGATGGAAAGACCAAAAAGAAGGAGAAGAAAATGAAAGAAAGAGAGAGAGAGGAGAGAAAGAGTAAAAATGTGGAGGAAGAAAGGAAGAAAAAGAG
Source organism: Buphagus erythrorhynchus (assembly GCA_013400855.1). Lineage (NCBI taxonomy): Eukaryota > Metazoa > Chordata > Aves > Passeriformes > Sturnidae > Buphagus > Buphagus erythrorhynchus. Next base: position 10,991 of record VZTT01017716.1, on the reverse strand, counting down.
AGAAAAGGGTTAGTTTTGAGTAATGCTTACATGTTTTTTTAACAATTTTCTTCTGTGAAGTTGAGCCCAGGAAGAACAGAGGAGTGGGGGGAAGATGTTCTAGGATTTGAGTTTATTTCTAATTATCCTGCTCTGATTTGATTAGTAACAAACTAACTTCCCCAAGCTGAGTCTGTTTTTCCTTTGATGGTAATTCGTAAGAAATCTCTCTCTGTCCTTATCTTGACCAACCAGCCTTTCCTTATATTTTTTCTATACTGCCCAGCTGCTGAGGGAAGTGACAGTATGCATTTGGTAGGTACCAAAGGAATGAAGATCAGTTCTGGGATCTGGCCATTGGTAGTTGGTATTGGGTTATGGGAAAATTGGGTCACTCCAGAGTTAACTTCTCCCTCCCTAGGTCCCCTCAAGTTGTAGAACACCATCTGGCAGCCCCCCTACCTGGCACAGGATATGGGTTCCCCTTTGGAATCTTTGGCTGCCCCTGGCAAAGGAAAGAATGAATTGTCTTTCAGAATGTGATTCAGAGGGTGCAAGTGGGAAAACAGCCTGGCGCCCTGCTCACTAAAATCTTGACAACTTAGCTGTGAGTGAGAGGATGAAGTGTTTACTGCTTCTCTGAGACACTATCTGCCTCTCCTGGGCAGGAGTCTAAGACAATCTGTGAAGGTCTATTTTTCTCCATTCATCAGAAATAAAGAGTTCTGGGACACAGAAGAGGGTTAGCCTTTATCAACTTGGCTTTTCTTTTGGAACTGTGATTTTGAAACAAATCCAGCTCACAGGCTGAAGTGAGTTCAGTAAATTTGCCTTTCTGGCTCTTGTAGGTTTTATTCAGTTCTTTTTGTGGCTAAGAGGAAGTGGAAAGATGGTGTCAAGTATAAATTAGGTTTTGAAACAGTGAAAACAAGAGAGAGCTGTAAGCAATGACTATGTGTGACAGTGTGCATAGAGCAAGGGCAAACTCTAATTGGCTGTCTGTTACAGGAGGTCCAATTTTTGTACACATTTTTTATAATGGTGATATGCCTGGAAGGTTTTATCCCCTCATTCACCCTGCTGTATAAAATTGACAAGGACTGATAGTCACTATAAAATGTCCTAATCTTCTGCCTAATGTTTCTAATAGCAAATAATTTCTTTCAAAATAAAATGAGGTGTCAAATGAGCATTTCCCACATGCTTTGATTGCATTGCACAGGGAAGCCAGTACTCTGTTTATTGTATTCATTTAAGAACATTTTCTTTCACCGTGGTACCTATTTTAATAAAATATGTCAGAAAACATCTTTTTTTGAGAGGGAGGTAAAATTGTCATCTCAGAAAACAAGTATTCTATGACATTTTCCTGATGATATCTATTTATCGGAAATTCTATGAAAACATGTCAAATCTATTCCATGAGATGGGATGTAAACAGTAACTAATGCTTCATTATTAAACTACTTTTTGGAATAGCCCATTCCTTATAATCTGTCTTTTCTGATCCACTGTGGACTCTAAGTATTAGTGTTTTATCTATCAAACAACCAAAAAAAAAATAACACCTAGCACAGGCTACTAAAATGAGCTGTCTTGCCCTATGCCTTGTTATTTTCTTTCTAAACTAATTCTAGCGCGAAATGAGAAATGAATACTGACAGATGCCGAGTCCCACTGCAGTACCCTCTGCATCTACGGAACAATTCTCTGTTTCCCTTCAGAAAGGGAGAGCACGGTGCTGTGGCAGCACTGCCACACTGCCTTTAGGGTTATCATGTTTTCTCTGCATCACCCAAGTGGCTCTGAGTCCTAATGTGCTGCCATCTATCTGATTACAAGCATAGCACAGTTGGCACTAACAGATAAACCTAAATATACCAGGGACTGTAAAGCCAAGTAAGGCAAACTAAAAATTCTAGTTGTTAATTGAAGGCAAAAT